>JAWZYT010004834.1:0-32500 GCA_034508575.1 Petrolisthes manimaculis
CAAGCGTGTATGTATGTGTGTCTATACCAAACTGTAAGAGGGGTGTGTGTGTATGTATGTATGTGTGTTAGTGTGTGTGTGTGTGTGTGTGTATGTGTGTTATCAATGTTTTAGTGTGTGACTGTGTGTCTATACTCACTACAAAGGGTGTGTGTGTATAAATTATAGAGTGTGTGTATAGTGAATGTGTGTGTGTGTATAGTGAATGTATGTGTGTGTGTGTTGTCAGTGTGTTGTCAGTGTGTGTGTGTGTTGTCTGTGTGTGTGTATATATAATGTTGTCAGTGTGTTGTGAGTTGTCAGTGTGTTGTGTGTATATTATAATGTTGTCAGTGTGTTATAAGTGTGTGTGTTGTATGTGTGTGTGTGTGGTCAGTGTGTGTGTGTGGTCAGTGTGTGTGTGTGTGTGTGTGTGTGTGGTCAGTGTGTGTGTGTGGTCAGTGTGTGTGTGTGTGTGGTCAGTGTGGTGTTGGTGGTATATGTGTGTGTGTGTTATGTATGTATATGTGTGTGTTGTCAATGTGTGTATATATTAGTGTTATAAGTGTGTGTTATGTATGTGTGTGTGTGTGTGGTCAGTGTGGTGTAGGTGGTGTAGTAATGTGTGTGTTGTCTGTGGCTTTGTATCGAGGCTTACCAAGGGAGAAGGGAAGGTACTTGTATTTTATCATGTGCTGGAAAAAGGCAGAAAAATATATATTAACATACATTTATAGTAATTTATATATAATTAAAAAGAGAAACATATATGAAAATACATTTAAATTAATTTATATATCATTAAAATACATTTATAGTAATTTATATATAGTTAAAAAGAGAAAAATATATGAAAATACATGTATATTAATTTATATATCATGAAAAAGAGAAAAATATATGAAAATACATTTATAGTAATTTATATATAATTAAAAAGAGAAAAATATATGAAAATACATTTATATTAATTTATATATAATTAAAAAGAGAAAAATATATGAAAATACATTTATAGTAATTTATATATAATTAAAAAGAGAAAAATATAAGAAAATACATTTATAGTAATTTATATATAATTAAAAAGAGAAAAATATATGAAAATACATTTATAGTAATTTATATATAATTAAAAAGAGAAAAATATATGAAAATACATGTACAGTATATTAATTTATATATGTACTATAGTCTATCCAATCCTATATAGCTTGCAATTGGAGCCTAAGTGTATTTTTAATGCTGGTCTCTGATTGGTCAATATCTCCAGGCAATCTCCGTTCACGTTTATCTTTCACAAACCAAAACATTGCATTTCTCAGAGGTACATTATTTTTGTTTTTTCTGGGTGCCTCACTTATTTCACTTAATATCTACTTGTACTTTGGTAACCTGACAGAATAATGATAGAGGATTACTTTTATTGTGAAAAAAATATCCATATCATTGAAAAATATACGATTAAATACGAGTTGAAGTGAAACAAGTAATGATGTGTAAATAATGTACCTACTGTATAATATAAAAAATATAATAGAAAAAAACAATAGAGAAACCAAAATTAAGACAAATTAAAAAAAAATAAAAAAATTATATATTATCTATAATAATAACTTTACCTTGATCTTTCTGAATAATAATAATAATAATAATAACAACAATAATAAACCACCTTACCTTGATCTGTCTCTTCATTGTAATGCAGAATAATGTAATGAAATACATAACCAGGATTGGCCAAAATACAGGGACATTGAACAACTGAAAAAAAAAAAAAAAAAAAAAAAAAAAAAAAAGTATATATTAGTGGATTGGTATTTAAATGTGATTGGCATTTTAAATGTGATTGGTATTTAAATGTGATTGGTATTTAAATGTGATTGGTATTTAAATGTGATTGGTATTTAAATGTGATTGGTTGATTGCAAAAAAATAATACAATATATAATATATATTGTATTATTTTATATATATTTATATATATTATATATATATGATTTATGACTTTGTTGCAATGTAAATATTGCTTATACATACCATAAATTACATACAATACATTCATACATACATACATACACAGGTGTAAACGAAGCGGACTTATGCTCCCGACTGTATAATATATGTATGTATGTATGTATGTATGTACAGTATATACATATTTAAGTATGTATGTACAGTATATACATATTTAAGTATGTATGTATGTATGTACAGTATATACATATTTAAGTATGTATGTATGTATGTACAGTATATACATATTTAAGTATGTATGTACAGTATATCCTCATCTTTGTTAATAAAAAAAAAAAAAAAAAAAAAAAAAATATATATATATACGTATATAAAAACATTCTACTATTACCTGGAAGAATGTACACGAGAAAGCTACTAGTGTTGACTTGGTAACACTGTACCAGAACTTGAACTCAGGCAGACGACGCATGAAGGGACGGAACTCCTCATTAGCCTTGGTGGGTAGACATGGACCATCATCTGTGGGGGGGGGGAGGAAAGGGGGGAAGGGGGTTAATTAAGGGGGGGGGCAGCTTGGGGGTGGGGGTTAATTAAGGGGGGGGCAGCTTGGTGGGGGGAGGGTTAGGGGACAGGCTTGGGGGTGGGGAGGTTAGGGGTGTGTGGGAGTAGGGGACAGGCTTGGTGGGGTGGGAGGGGGGGGTTAATTAAGGGGGGGGCAGCTTGGGGGTGGGAGGGTTAGGGGACAGGCTTAGGGTGGTGGGGTTTAGGGAACAGGCTTGGGGTGGTGGGGGTTAGGAGACAGGCTTGGGGTGGTGGGGGTTGTGGGGGTGTAGAAGTAAGGGACAGGCTTGGGGTGGATTTAGGGGGGGGAGGGGAAATAAGTAAGGGGTGGGCAGGAGTAGGGGGACAGGCTTTGGGGGGAGGGGGGGTTTATGAATGCTAGATCAATATGTGTGTGTGTGTGTGTGTGTGTGTGTGCATGTAAACAATCAATACACATACTATCTTCCTGTGCTGGATCAATTTGTGTATGTGTGTATGTATATTGCGTGTATGTGTGTTATATTTGTGTGTGTGTGTGTGTGTATGTGTCTGTGTATATGTGTGTGTGTTATATTTGTGTGTGTAAATAAATAAAAAACAATACACACATATACCATCTTCCTGTGTAAATGCTAGACCAATATGTGTGTGTGTGTGTGTGTATTGTGTATGTGCGTGTGCGTATCATGTATATATATATGTGCGTGTGTAAATAAACCAACAAAACACACACACGTACCATCTTCCTGTGTAAACTCTAGACCAATTTGTGTATGTGTGTGTGTTGAGTATTGTGTATGTGTGTGCGTGTGTAAATAAGTAAACCGTGTGTTATATTTATGTGTGAGTATAGTGTGTTTCTGTGTGTAAATAAATAAACAAACACACACACACACACAAACACGTACCATCTTCCTGTGTAAACTCTGGACCAATTTGTGTATGTGTGTGTGTATATTGTGTATGTGTGTGTGTGTATTGTGTATGTGCGTACAGTATCATGTATATATATATGTGCGTGTGTAAATAAATAAACGAACAAAACAAACACACACACAAACACGTACCATCTTCCTGTGTAAACGCCGGATCAATATATATGTGCGTGTGTAAATAAATAAACGAACAAAACAAAAACACACACACAAACACACGTACCATCTTCCTGTGTAAACGCCGGATCAATATATGTGCGTGTGTAAATAAACGAACAAAACAAACACACACAAACACGTACCATCTTCCTGTGTCAACGCTAGACCAATATATGTGCGTGTGTAAATAAATAAACGAACAAAACACACACACAAACACGTACCATCTTCCTGTGTAAACGCCGGATCAATCTTGGGTGTAAGGAATGCCAAGAAGAGGTTGAGATGATAGATACCCAAGGCGTAACACACAATGTACCAACCCTGCCTCAGTAATATACGCACCAGGAACCCACACACCATCACCACTGTAAACACCCAACGTGAGGCTGTGTGGGGCGTCCATTTGTCCAGGTAATGCTGGTACAACTGTCAGGGGAGAGAGAGAGAGAGAGGGAGGTAGTGGTTAGGTTAGGTTTGGTTAGTTAATGTTGGAGAGAGAGAGAGAGGGTAGTGGTTAGGTTAGGTTAGGTTAGGTTAGGTTTGGTTAGGTTAGTTAATGTTGGAGAGAGAGAGAGGGTAGTGGTTAGGTTAGGTTAGGTTAGGTTAGGTTAGGTTAGTTAATGTTGGAGAGAGAGAGAGAGGGTAGTGGTTAGGTTAGGTTAGGTTAGTTAATGTTGGAGAGAGAGAGAGAGGGAGAGGGTAGTGGTTAGGTTAGGTTAGTTAATGTTGGAGAGAGAGAGAGAAAGGGTAGTGGTTAGGTTAGGTTAGTTAATGTTGGAGAGAGAGAGAGAGGGAGAGGGTAGTGGTTAGGTTAGGTTAGTTAATGTTGGAGAGAGAGAGAGAGGGTAGTGGTTAGGTTAGTTAATGTTAGGTTTGGTTTGAGTTAGAATGGGTTAAGTTAGGTTAGGGTAGGTTACATTAGGTTAGGTTAGACTAGGGTAGATTAGATAAGATTTGGTTTGGTTAAGTTAATTGAGTTCTTCACACACACACACACACACACACACACACACACACACACACACACACACACACACACACACACACACACACACACACACACACACACACACACGTTGTCTAGGTAGTATTGGTATAACTGTCAGGAGTGGTTAGGTTACATATATTAATTTACAATATCTATCTACTGTATATTTATTCATTTTACCAAAGAAATACCGTATAATATAAAATTTTATATAATCTTATATTGAGGTAACTATAACTATACCTATAAAATTATATAAGTAATTTACTGACTTTAAATTAAATGGATATAATTATGTATAAGATAAATTAAATCATATTATAAATAATTAAATAATATATAATTCCATCTCACCCAGTTAATATGATTTAATGAAAGTAAAGACATCTTGTTGTTGTTGTTGTTGTCATTTCTATATCTGCTGTTGTTGTTGTAGTTGTTGTTGTATGAATGTTCTTTTCAGTTCTATATTTTTAATTGGTTTGTTATAATCACTTTTAAATCTAAGAGGAAGGTTATTATTATTATTATTATTATTATTCATTCTCTCTCTCTCACTCTCTTTGTTGAAATAATTAACTAGTATGATCTCTCTCTCTCTCTCTCTCTCTCTCTCTCTCTCTCTCTCACACACACAAACACATCAAGCTCTCTCTCTCTCTCACACACACACACACACACACATCAAGCTCTCTCTCTCTCTCTCTCTTAGTCAAAATAATTAGCTAATAATTATGATCTCTCTCTCCCTCTCTCTCTCTCTCTCTCTCTCTCTCTCTCTCTCTCTCTCACACACACACACATTATAGTTGACACTGATGGTCCGAAAGCTCTGAGTACACTAAGGTAACAATCAGATAACCTAACCTAACACTCACCTTCCTTCTCTCTCTCTCTCTCTCACACACACACACATCTAGCTCTCTCTCTCTCACACACACACACACATCTAGCTCTCTCTCTCTCTCTCACACACACACACATTTAGCTCTCTCTCTCTCTCTGTCTCACATACACACATACGTAAAGCTCTCTCCCTCTCTCATACACACATACATAAATATATATACAGTATCTCTCTCTCACATACATAAATATATATATATCTCTCTCACATACACACACACATCAATCTCTCTCTCTCTCTCTCTCACATACACAACAAGCTCTCTCTCTCTCTCACACACACACACACATCAATCTCTCTCTCTCTCTCTCTCTCTCTCTCTCTCTCTCTCTCTCTCAGCTGAAATAATTAGCTATAGTCTGTTCAAAACTTGTGTTCCGCTGGCCTCTTATGCTTAGATAGATAGAAATAGATAGATAGATAGATAGACAGATAAGAGATAGATAGAAATAGAGACAGATAGAGATAGATAGAAATAGATACAGATAGAAAGATATAGATAGAAAGATATAGATAGATAGAGGAAAATGGAATACAAGTTTTGAACAGAGTATAGTACGACTCTCTCTCTCTCTCTCTCTCTCTCTCTCTCTCTCTCTCTCTCTCTCTCTCTCTCTCTCTCTCTCTCTCTCTCTCTCTCTCTCTCTCTCTCTCTCTCCTCGCACACATATCAACATAATTAAATAACACACACACACACACACAAAAATGATGTGTGTTTAAGATTAAGTCTCATTGACCTTTAAGATATTAGTGTGACCTGTTAATTTAATCACAGGGTACATCAGTTATCTTATCTATACACACACACACACACACACACTCAGGGCCTATCCACACCATCTTGAGAGGACATATACACACACACACACATATACTGTACACACATACACACACACACACACACACAGGGCCTATCCAAACCATCTTGAGGACACACACACACACACACACATATATATATATATATACACATACATACACACACACATACATAAGACCCTTGATATATGATGAATTAATATATAAATACAGACATATATATATAAACTAAAAAATGTGAATACTGTAGTGCTTATAAAATATAATAGATAAATATAAACATTAAAAACAAATTAATAAAACATATAAATATACAGTTTATATACATATACTGTATATAAAATAAAATTATATGCTGTACTGTATATATAAAAAATATATTAATAAAAATAGGCTATAATTATACTGTATATTAGTTAAAAATAATGAAATAATAAAATAAAAATAATGAAATAATAATACATAAATAATAAAATAAAAATAATGAAATAATAATACATAAATGATAAAATAATAAAATAATGAAATGATAAAAAAAAATAAAAAAAATCATAAAATAAAATATGAAAAAAAAAAAATAAATAAATAAATAAATGTGTGTTTGTCTTACCCTACTAATGCTTGTAGCTATTCTTTGTATAAGGCCTGGCTGTGATATAGATTCACTTGTATCCAGAACATCCTGCATCATACTGTAAGAAATATACACATTATAATATATATGCTGCAATTATATATACCCAATTATACTGTACATACCAGTATATATATATATATATATATATATTAGTAATAGTAATTCCTCCAAAGTATGCTAGGAAACAGAACCAAAAAGAGTAAAAATAATGGTATTCTGTTACTTAGAATAGTTTGGTTCATTATTGTTTATTATTTATCATTATTATTAACAATATTGGAAAAATAGCCTCGACCGGGACTACTGAGACTTCCTTGTTAAACTCGGCCTAAATTCAGGTTGGCTGCAGAACACTCGGCAATTTTTTTCTCGAGACTATCGCTCGTATGACCGGACCTTTATAATAACCCAACCCAACCCAAACCAACCCTAACTCAACCCAACCCTACCAAACCCAACCTACTTTAACCTAACCCTAATCTAACCCAACCTAACCTAACCTAACTCTACCCAACCCTAATCTAACTCAACCTACCTTAACCTAACCCAACCTAACCCAACCTACCTTAACCTAACCTAACCCAACCTAACCTAACCTAACCCAACTCAACCTAACCCAACCCAACCTAACCTAACCCAACCCCAACCTAACCTAACTCAACCCAACCCTACCAAACCCAACCTAACCTAACCTAACCCTAATCTAACCCAACCTAACCTAACTCTACCCAACCTAACTCTACCCAACCTAACCTAACCCAAAATGTATATAAAAATATCAAATCCTAACCCCATATTATGACACACACAGATGGGGAAACACACAATACCCCAATAAAAACCATAATTAATAACAATATGATTACGAAATGACGTAATAATGACGTCATAACTACGAAAAAAAAACGTATAAAGTATTATAACGTTAAATTTATATCATTTTACACCGAAATTTACACTAAAACCTCAACTCCTAACACTATATTGTGACACACAGTCGGGGGTACACACAATACCCTTATAAAAAGATGAAATAATAACGATAATATTATGATGAAATGACAGCACCCACACCCACCCTTCATATCAAACCCTTATTTCACCCTTATATACACCTATTACCCTATTATTTACCCATTAGGGAGGGGTAATGGGGTACCCTATTGACACACACAGACGGGGGTACACACAATATACCTATAAAACCGATAAATAATAACAATACTAATATGATAAGGAAAATAATGACAGCTGAATTCTGGACTCGCTCCCTCACCCATCATATCAAACCCTTATTTCTCCCTTATATAGACCCTTTACCCCATTATTTACCCATTAGGGAGGGGTAATGGGGTCCCCTTGATACCCCCCACATACCTGGTAAGTGGTAAGGGTCAAGATAGGTCAGGGAAAAGGTAAAAATGGACCTATTGTTGTTATTATATGTCCTTCTATAAGCCGGACCTTCCTTGACGTGTGTGTTCCGGAGATCCCGTATGTAAACATCATTAATAAGTATTATTTTCATTATAGTTTATTCCTTTATAGATTTATGTGTATGTTTTAATACATATAAAATAATTCAATAACGTAATGTAATCTCAGAATCTATTATTAGCCATTTTTGTTGTTATTTATTAGTATCGTCTCGGAAGCAATGATGTATTTTTCCATATGTAAATATTAATATTTGTATGCTAAATTATTCCTTATATATATTTTTAATCAATATATAAATACAATAATTTAATATCATCTAATAATCTATTATATCCAGATCTATTTTTCCATATGTAAACAATAATAAAATATCATCATCATGATATTTCTTTTATATTTCCAGTTAATTAATCCATATGGAATGATACGATAATTTAATTAGAGGACCCATCATTTACCAAGAAATAAATTAATTACAGAAAATATAATGATGACGTCACAACATACACTGTCATTTGTTGACAAAAAAAAAATACAAATATAATAAGTGAAGTCATTGCTCAAATCATTATTATGAGCAGTTTCCAAATTACCGAAATAATAGATATTTATTTCAATTAATATGTCTAATAGCGATTATTATATATTTTATTGTATTTTACGTTTTATATAATAGGATATGGGGTAAAAATAGTTGGTGGAATTAGACATCCTTCAAATTATCCAAGAAATAAAATAATTACGTTCATTTTAATTAAAACCTAGAAAATAATGGAGTGAATACATTATTATTACTTCCATCTTTCCCAGAGAACAACAACAAAAACAAACAATTGAACCCCGTTGAATTTGTTGAATAATTTAATCGTCAGCAACAACAACAACAACTTAACTCAAAACATTGCCTCGGCCGCTGTAATTAATTAAACCCATTATACACACAAACACTCCACCTTAATATTTAGGCCGTGAGAAAAAAAATACATCAGCATAACATGAAAAATTGTTATTCCCACAACCTTCGTCTTACGTTACTATAATATTATTATTTTAATTTATAGTGTTTATAAAATAGTATTATTTAATCATTCACTTGGAAGATAATGTATTTCATATAAATTTAAGGGAGAGAGAGAGAATAAATTGTATCACACACACACAGTATGATATATTATATATAAGTACTGTATAATTATAAGGTATGCAGTATACCAGTATTTTGGTAAATGTGAAATCCAGCTCTGACAAAAGTTACGACGATGTAATATAGAGGAAACTTGTAGAGGCTTCTTCCTGTGGAATAAAAAAAAAAGAAAAACAAAAAAATAGAAACCTGGTCGATTAGGCCGTGAGACGATTCGTCCGTTTGTCAGTTTAACCGTTACGGCCTAAACGACCTGGACCCTACATGTATACATCAAGTTATACATTAATTAACAGTTATTATCACAACACTATAATAGCCTTGGCTTTGTAGTTTTTATGTGTACAGTATTAATATTCTACAGGATGAATTTTACTTCGTTGATTTATCCATTTCTGTCGTATATTTTTCTATAGGACTTTCTTAACATACATATGAAATGTAGTAGAAAGACTCCTGTCTCTCTGTGTACACCCATATGCTAAATACGCCAGAATTATCTTAAAAAATGGCAAAGAATGTTGGTGAAATTGATGGTCCGACGTGATTAGTTGAGCAATGTTTTGAGTCAATGGGGGGGGGGGGTTAGGGAGGACAGCCAACCAATAGAAAGTTGGTTTCATCTTTGTGACATCATGCCGCCGCCGCCGCCTCTAGACCAACATTACATCACATTGTTAAAAGGATGGTAACGAAACTTTTTGCCGACTGTACGTCTAATAAAGACAGATATGAGAAATTCATTAAAGTCTACAAGTGTTGTGAGTTTGCTTCATGTTAAACCTGGTCTGCACAGAACTGTACTCTAAATATATTATACACAGAATATTGACTATAATGAACTAGGGTAATAATAAATAAAACTGAAAATACAAATATAGTTTGTGTTTTATTTTCCATATACTATTTTGTAAAGCTTAATTATGAAATGTAAGTGATTATCTCCTTTCATTACACAGGTGAGGACATATTATATATAAATCCTTCAGGCCTCATATGATGCTATAAAAAAAAAATTAAAATCATGTGCAGTCAATAATGTCACCATCTTCCATTTCCTTTTCCATCATGTTGGTAATAATGAGACATCGAGGAATGGGACAATAACAAGGGATGGGATGTTCCTCAATGTCAGGGTCTAACATCTCTACTGTCATGGTATAGTGTCTAATATTGTCACTACTCTGATTCAGGGTTAACTTCCACCCCACCACCTCGTCCTTTTCCACCAGATTCATGTTGTTGGCGTTGGTGCGAGTCGTGTTGTTGGCGTTGGTGCGAGTCGTGTTGTCGCTGTTGTTAGTCATGTTGTTGTCGTTGTTGTTGTGAGTAGTGTTGTTGGACATTTTTTGTGATTTTGGACTGCTAATTTTCACCGGAATTGTGTCATTTTCAGCACCTGATGTCTCTACCCTGTTTTCATCACGACTAGTTTTTAATTTACAACTTTCTGTACAATTGGAAACAGTAGCAGTGGTCTCCTTTTGACAAATGTTTACCTTTTCTTCATGTATCTTGTCAGTCCCAGTAGGAAGCTTTGTGTTTACATTTTTGTCGTGTGGTGTTGTAGGATGTTGGTGGCTGGTATTTTCCGAGGCATATCCAAACACCACCACAGTTTGTTTCCAATGAGTGGGTGGACTGGATGGTGAAGTGGACAGGGTAACAACAGTGCCTAATTCCTCTCCTTCCTCGTTGTATTGTCGTCCGTCGAAGCTACACTCGAACCACAGACAGATGCCCTGGTACGCCCCGGGTCTGTTTATGCCGACGAATGTGGTGGTGGAGAAGAGTTGAATTTCCTCCTCGGTTACCCATCTCAGGTTGAACTTTTTTATGCAGGTCGGTTGAGCCAGTAAATCGGATTCCTTGACGTCATGTACTTCAGGTTTGGTCAACTTGGATTTAAGAGCATAATCACTGACAGCAGACATGTTGAACCCATAAACGTTATCCCAAAAATTAATCTGTTCCCGATACATGGTCTGGAGGGAGCACGGGCAAGCAAATATGTTCGCCTCGGAGGGAAACATAATGCCATCGTCAGCCAGGAAACGTTCTCGGGCACAGATGACTGAGTTTAACATAGACTCATGAAGTAGGTAGAAGCCCATCCACTCCGACACCAATACATCAACTTTCTCCTCATCACCTCCAGGGAGTGTGATGTTTTCCACTCTATCATGGAATACTTGTATAACATGACTGAAGCCATTATCCCTGGCAACTCTTTCAATCAAGGCAGCCGTACCACTTGCCTCCACAGCATACACCTTCTTGGCTCCAGCTGCTGCCATAAACAGTGACAGAATGCCTGTAATACAATACACAATCATAAAAATAATAATAATAATAATAATATTCATTATCATATCAATAACACACCATTTCTCTTTTTTCCTATTTTCAAATGGCGTAGGTCTGCTCTAGAGTGAAGGATGTAAATACAGTATACAATTTAAAAAACTTAGCAACAAAACTGTTCTCATATTCATTAATTCATTCCTGAGATAGTTTTGATGATTTGGAAACCCCCTCAATTTAATCACAAGAGAGTATAATTCTTATCATCCCATTATCTTACCTGTACCTGCTCCAACATCCATAGCAACTTTTCCCTCAAACAGGTGTTTATTTTTATTGATAGCATCTGCATAGGCCTGAGTCCTTGGTGTATCTCCCACCATTAGTCTGTGGATCTGTTCAAAATAATAACATCCACATTAGCTTGATTTATTCTCAATTTTCTATGTAACAAGTATAAAGGACTGGTAGGCATACTTAGGGAAAATTCAATCTTTACACTTTGGTCAACCATATACACTTCAAAGGTAAAATTGTGTTTGTAAGTGTTCATTCATGGTATGTAAGAAGTAAGGTAACACCCGTAGTTTAAACAAATTTGAGGTCCCTTACTGGAGCTCTATGAACCCTCCAAATAATCCAGGCCACAAAACCCTTCAGTGTTTTGAATAGGGAATCTGTTGCCTGGAGTAGTTTGGAGAATTCATAGAGAATAATAATAATAATAATAATAATAATAATAATAATAATAATAATAACAATAATAATAATAATAATAATAATAATAATAATAATAATAATAATAATAATAACAATAATAATAATAATAACAATAATAATAATAATAATAATAATAATAATAATAATAATAATAACAATAATAATAATAATAATAATAATAATAATAATAATAATAATAATAATAATAATAATAATAATAATAACAATAATAATAATAATAATAATAATAATAATAATAATAATAATGTCGTTGCCTCACCTGTACGTCCTCATAGCTGGAGAAATAGTCGTCGTCTGACCTTCCTTTCCCAACGGCAGCACCTCCCTCGTCTGTAGCCTCGGACATGATGGTGTGTGTGTGTGTGTGTGTGTGTGTGTGTGTGTGTGTGTGTGTGTTTGTGTGTGTGTGTGTTTAAGAGGCTGTGGGTTGGTTGGTTGGTTTGTTTTGTATCTGTAACATGGAAGATATATTACAAGGGTTTAATTAAGGGGGGGTGGGAATAGAGGGACAGGCTTGGGGGGGGGGGGGGGTGCAGGAGTAGGGGGACAGGCTTGGGGGAGGGGGGGTGCAGGAGTAGGGGGACAGGCTTGGGGGGGATTAGGGGGATGCGGGAATAGGGGAACAGGCTTTCTACCCACCCCAAGCCTGTCCCCCTACTTTCCGCACCCCCCCCCCCTCCAAGCCTGTCCCCTACTCCCACACCCCCTTAAATAGGTTGTCCTCCTATTATGTACGCTAATGTACTAAATTATAATGTACTAATTCATACTTAAAAGATGTAATAATAGGTGAGTTGTCCTCCTATTATGTACTAATTTATAATGTACTAATTTATAATGTACTAATTCATACCTAAAAGATGTAATAATAGATGAGTTGTCCTCCTATTATGTACTAAATTATAATGTACTAATTCATACCTAAAAGATGTAATACTATTGTACTTGAGTCTTCACGTGCCTTTGTTTACATACGAGGACTGATGACTGAATTTTGCCTTTTCTACGGCTCTCATAATAATAATAATAATAATATAATTCTACATCTTTTATTAATATTATCCTCCTCTTTTGTTGTAATTTATCAACAATAAATATTAACTAATTAACTAACTATTATCCTTTTATTAATTTGTATAATTTTCTTGGGTATATATATATTATTCAAATTTGTTTTAAAAACAACTAATTATTAAAAAAAATTAGAACTACTACCACTTTAATAAAATATAGTAAAATGTTATTTCGTGCCAAAGAAAGTGCATTTGACTACATAAATCACATAGTTAATTTGACCTTCTAAAACTACCATCTGACTATAGATAAGATATTAAATCAATACAAAAAAGTTTATCTGACAGTACTATTAACAAATAATGAACCAATAAAACTCAGAATACACAGGAATAAAACCTTAATCAGTTAATTATTGAATGCGCTATAGGTGGAGAATTAAGTTGCCAGCAAGTAAAGAGTTTCCCAACCTTATAATAATTTCTTCCCTCAACTCTTGTACAAATAGGTTGAATTAAATGAATTTATATTTGTATCAGCTGTCCATTATGGCCTTTCCTACCATGCACTTCACACAAAGCTAAGATCATGATACGTATAATAGTTATGTTAGTTAATATTTATATACGTATAATGACAAACAAACAATTAAGCTAATAATAATATATAAGGAAGTAGCTGCATGGGCTGAAATTAAATATACCTTAGCATGTGTTAGGGGGTGTGGGAGTAGGGGACAGGCTTGGGTGGGGGGGTTGGGGTGTGTGGGAATAGGGGTACAGGCTTGGGGTGGGGGGGAGAGAATAGAGGGACAGGCTTGGGGTGTGTGGGAATAAGGGGACAGGTTTGGGGTGGGGTGGGGGGGGGTTGCCCACCTATTCCTGCACCTCCCCAGCCTGTCCCCCTACTCCCGCACCCCCCTAAGACCCCCCAAACCTGTCCCCCTATTCCCACACCCCCTCTTAACTTGTAGTATGAGTGAAGGTCATATTATAAGTGTGTATCTGATAACTACACACACATACACACACACACATACACACACAGTCATACACACACCTCCCTAGCTTCTATACCTACCAATATACTCACTCCTGCCTGTCAAGTAAGCAATACAAGTCATAATATAAGTGTGTATCTGATAAATGTACACACACATAATAATAATAATCTCTCACTACAACCAAACAACCAACCAACCAACTACTCACTCATTGGCTGGTGTGTGTGTGTGTGTACAGTACGTGTATCAATACTCTCGACGCTCACTGTACACTTTTATTAATTATTGGTGTGTGTGTGTGTCAGTGTGGTAAACATCAACATCAACAAAAACAACATGGGCCCACGTCTGCTGTCACTGTCTACCTCCATGTTGTCGCTGTCTACCCTCACCTCACCCAACGTCAAGGTTAGCTACACACACACACACACACACACACACCTGTCCCCTACCCTCACACACACACACACACACCTGTCCCCTACCCTCGCACACACACACACACCTGTCCCGTACCCTCACACACACACACACACACCTGTCCCCTCCCCTCGCACCCCCCTAACCCCCCCTCCCCCCATCCAATTAAGCCTGTCCCTCTATTCCTACACACCCCCAAGCCTGTCCCCTACTCCTACACCCCCCCAAGCCTGTCCTCTACTCCCGCACCCCCCCAAGCTTGTCTCTTACTCCCGTGCCCCAAACCCCCTCCAAGCCTGTCCCCTAATCCCACACCCCACTAACCTTAAGCCTGTCCCCTACTCCCGCACCCCCCAAGCCTGTCCCCTACTCCCCACCACCAGAATATTTTAATTATTAAGCTTTACAAGGACCTGTAAAATAATATGTTTAGCAAGATATATAATAATAATCTAATTGACACTTAATAATAATAATAATAATAATAATAATAATAATAATAATAATAATAATAATAATAATAATAATAATAATAATAATAATAATAATAATAATAATAATGATAATAATAATAATAATAATAATAATAATAATAATAATGATAATGATAATAATAATAATAATAATAATAATGATAATAATAATAATGATAATAATAATCATAATACTGTACTGTAATACTGATAATGATAATAAAAATAATATTAGTCAGAAATTTTCACGAAGATTGTGTATAATACGTTAATAAAAAGCATATACATATACCTCAAATATATAGGACAAGTAGGATATATTTCATCTCTGCTGGGCTGTATCACTCCTTCATGTCTCCAACTGTACCTAGAGTGCCTCGTGTAGACTACCAGTACGAGTGGTGGTGAGAAGAGAAGGAAGAAGAGAGAGGAACACACTTACAGTAGATGGTCAACAACATAGAACATATTATCACCTCTCTACCACCACCACCACTGTCAATTCAACACAACAACAACACCTTCTCCTGCAAAAATCATCTCTCCCTACACCTTCAATACAACAACAACACCTTCTCCTGCAAAACTCATCTCTCCCTACACCTTCAATACAACAACAACACCTTCTCCTGCAAAAATCATCTCTCCCTACACCTTCAATACAACAACAACACCTTCTCCTGCAAAAATCATCTCTCCCTACACCTTCAACACAACAACAACACCTTCTCCTGCAAAAATCATCTCTCCCTACACCTTCAATACAACAACAGCACCTTCTCCTGCAAAAATCATCTCTCCCTACACCTTCAACACAACAACAGCACCTTCTCCTGCAAAAATCATCTCTCCCTACACCTTCAACACAACAACAGCACCTTCTCCTGCAAAAATCGACTCTCCATACACCTTCAATACAACAACAACACCTTCTCCTGCAAAAATCGACTCTCCCTACACCTTCCATTGGTAGACACTTTTGTACCTCAACGTATAGTGGTAATGGTGAGTAAATTATCATACAAATAAAGATATGTATGTATGTATGTATGTACTATATGTATGTACAGTCGCAATCCAAAATTTGGTGGGTGCGGGAGTAGGGGGACAGGCTTGGGGGGGTTAGGGGAGGTGCGGGAATATGGGGACAGGCTTTCTACCCACTCCAAGTCTGTCCCCCTATTCCCACACACCCCCAGTCGTCCCCCCCCCCCCCCCCAAGCCTGTCCCCTACTCCCACCCCCCCTTAATTCTCTTTCAGGGTATTCAAAGTAAACATAGATATATATTTTGGATTGTGATTGTACAGTGACGAGAACTAATAAATATATAGGTGTGTTTCCAATACATAAATTCACAATAGTAAGATCTCCATTGGAATTACTGTTCAAAGATTTAATCAAAGCTGTATACACTCTCCTCTCTTTTTATGCGAATTTGAAATAGTGCGTATCATGAAAAAAATTAAATAAATGCCATTTACACGAACTCTTAAAATAACAGGAACAAGGAGGCTCCATTTTCAAGTTAAAGTACCATTATTTCTTATGGAAATGTACAATTTACTTTATGCGAAATTCACTTTATGCGACACAACCCTTCAGGAACCTAACCTGTAATAAAAAAAGAGGAGTGTGTATTCTTATTAGTGATCATGACTGTACATTTACAATCACTAGTAAGTAATAGGTGAGGTGTGTACTGTACTGTATATCATTTCCTTCAACAACTAACAACCATCATCTTATTATTCATTTTTCATCACGTTGTTGTTGTTGTCTCAGGTAGTGGTGGTGAGATGTGTGTGGTGTGGGACAGGTGAGAAGTGTATTACTGTATATATATATATCTTCCTTCGCCTAATAACCACTGTCTTATTGTATTATATTTTTTTCTTAATTAAACAAACAATTACTGTCTTATTTCTTTTTACAGCAGCGGTGATAGAGAGTGCGAGTGTAGGCAATGGTGAAATGTGTGTGTGTGGTGTGGGACAAGTGAGGGGAGTGTATAATATATTTTCCTTAATTAACTTAAATAAACAACTACTGTCTTATTTCTTTTTACAGCAGCGGTGATAGAGAGTGCGAGTATAGGCAATGGTGAGGTGTGTGTGGTGTGGGGAAAATCACCTAGTAGTGGTGGTAGTAGTGGTGGTGGAGAAGAGTGTGTATATCCCTATCCATGGTTAAGGGACAATTGCCAGTGTATACAATGTTATGATGCTGACTCCTACACACGTATCATTACCCTTGAAGACTGGCACCATCACGACACACCACAACAGGTCAAGGTCAGGTCAAGTCAAGGTCAGGTCACATGACACGTTGGATATTAGTAGGTCCCAATGTACAGTTGCCAAAAAAAGTATTGTGACAAATCTTGATAGAACTTTAACCCTAGTAATATCCACAACTATTTGTATGGACTATAAACATGTTTAACTGAAGGAAATATACATATCCTTCTGTAATACATACTGTACTTATATATATCCCTACAAACAACTATGGACATTAATATATTTAATGTTGTATCGATAGTTGTAGCAATAACTTTTTTTGGCAACTGTACATCGTTAATCACCTTAATTTTTCCTTTATCTAATTACCCTTCCTTTCCTTCTTTATTCTTCACATTTGCTGTCCCACCTCTTTATCACCTTCTCTTTCTTCCTACTGTCATAATATACTATACACACATCAATATACATGTATACATTAATACATACACATTAATATTTGTACAGGTGTATGAAGGTGTTGTGAAATAGTGGTCACATCACATTAATATACACGTTAATACACACACAATAGGTAAATACAAATAGGTAAATACACATAAATACATACACATTAATACACACACATCAACACACACACATTAATACATACACATCAACACACATACATTAATACAATACACATCAACACACACATTAATACATACACATCAACACACACACATTAACACATACACATCAACACACACACATTAATACACACACATTAATACACACACATCAACACACACACATTAATACACACACATCAACACACACACATTAACACATACACATTAATACACACACATTAATATATCTAAAGGTATTATTTTTTATTCCATACTCAACACATACACATACACATTAATACAATACATACACATTAATATACTGTATCTCCAGGTGTGTAATGATGGTGTATGTTTGGAGGTGGTGTGGAGTAGTGGTCACATCAGTACATACTCAGCAACTTGGCTTTATCTCAGACGGTTTAATTCACAAGCCAGGAGTGTCAAAAAGTCCATGTTGGCTCTCAAAAAGGTGAGTACTTGTGTGTGTGTGTGTGTGTGTGTGTGTGTGAGTGATTGAGTGTGTGTGTGTGTGTGTGTGTGTGTGTGTGAGTGAGTGAGTGTGTGTCTGTGTGTGTGTGTGAGTGATTGAGTGTGTGTCTGTGTGTGTGTGTGAGTGATTGAGTGTGTGTGTGTGTGTGTGTGTACCTCCTTCCTTCCTTCTTCCTCCTCCTCCTCCTCCTTCCTCCTCCTCCTTCCTCCTTCTTCTTCCTCTTCTTCCAAATCCGATCCAATATATATTTTTAGCTTTCTTTTGTTCTCCTCCAAATCCTATTCCTTTATTTATTTTTACAACATTTATTTTTCTTTTCCTTGTGTTTCCTCTTCCTCTAATTAATTCTATTCACGTTCTTTCTCCCGGCAGGAACTTTGGGGTCGCGACTTTCAAATCTCTCGCCACTCATTCCATCTTTCTTTCATCTCCCGGCAGGAACTTTGGGGTCGCGACTTTGAAATCTCTCGCCACTCGTTCGACTCAATAGTGAGTGATGATGAGGCTCTGCTTGGGTTCCTCACGTCACTGGAGAAGTTTGGTGTTGTGTTGGTGACTGAGGCCCCGAGGAAACCCAAGGCAGCCTTCCATATTGTCAATAAGGCTGGATTTCCTAAGAGGACACACTATGGGTAACCCAAACAAACAACACACTTACTTACACTCTCCTCTCTTAAACAAACAACACACTTACTTACACTCTCCTCTCTTAAACAAACAAAACACTTACACTCTCCTCTCTTAAACAAACAAAACACTTACACTCTCCTCTCTTAAACAAACAACACACTTACTTACACTCTCCTCTCTTTTTATGCGAGTTTAAATCATGCGAATTTGAAATAGTGCATACTGTACTTGTATCATGAAAAAAAATAAATAAATGCAATTTACACGAACTCTTAAAATAACAGGAACAAGGAGGCTCCATTTTCAAGTTAAAGTACCATTATTTCTTATGGAAATGTACAATTTACTTTACGCGAAATTCACTTTATGCGACCCCTTCACCAACCTAACCTGTAATAAAAAAAGAGGAGAGTGTATAGCTAGTCAACCCTTGATAAAGATGATTACATTTAATACATAATAATTAATAATACAGGCACTATCAATCTACAAAAAGTATATTATTTACCCCCATAATGTACAGTACAAAAGTATTCCTAACCTAACCTAACCTATCTATCTATCTATTTATCTATCTATCTATCTATTTATTTATCTATCTAACCTATCTATTTATTTATCTATCTATTTATTTATCTATCTAACCTATTTATTTATCTATCTATCTATCTATTTATCTATCTATTTATCTATCTCTCTACAGGTTACACTATCCCATAAGAAGGAAGTTAGGAGCTGAGAGTCTAGCCTTCACTGACCTAAAGTTGGGTATGCATAATGACCTGCCTTACTACAACTATGTGTGTGGGGTATGTATGTATGTATATGTATGTATGTACAGTACAGTATGTATATATGTATGTATGTATAGTACAGTATGTATATATATAAAGTCACAGTCAAGTATAATTAATCCATTTAGGGGTAATAATTATTCAAGTATAAGTTTGACAGCTTCCCTCTGTTCCTTAGATGATAAACTTTACAATAAATAGGTTTACTACCATCATTTAATTTACTACAAGCAGCTACTGCCTTCCTTCCTCCCTCCACCTCTCTCCACCACCACCAACCATCTTCCTCCACCTCTCTCCACCACCAACAACCATCTTTCTCCACCTCTCTCCACCACCACCAACCATCTTCCTCCACCTCTCTCCACCACCAACCAACAAACCATCTTCCTCCACCTCTCTCCACCACCAACAACAACCATCTTCCTCCACCACCACCAACCATCTTTCTCCACCTCTCTCCACCTCTCTCCACCAACCATCTTTCTCCACCTCTCTCCACAGATCATATTCCTTCACTGCATTACTCAATTCGAAGGACGTGGAGGAGAGAACGACTTAGCTGACGGATATCACGTTGCCCGTTATCTCCACCAACACCATCCACACCAATACCATCTACTCACACACACACCAGTCTACTTCTGGAATAAAGGAGTGACTACGGTGGAGGGGGAAGAACACCAGTTTTATAAGCTATTTAATACACCCATCATTGTGTGAGTTTGGAGAGAGAGAGAGAGATTGAGAGAGAGAGAGAGAGAGAGAGAGAGAGAGAGAGAGAGAGAAGGAGAGAGAGAGAGAGAGATTTAAATGGAATAGTTAATACATTCAACTTTGTGTGTGTGTGTGTGTGTGTGTGTGTGTGAGAGAGAGAGAGAGAGAGATTTAAATGGAATAGTTAATACATTCAACTTTGTGTGTGTGTGTGAGAGAGAAAGAGAGAGAGAGATTTAAATGGAATAGTTAATACACCCATCATTGTGTGTGTGTGTGTGTGAGAGAGAGAGAGATTTAAATGGAATAGTTAATACATTCAACATTGTGAGAGAGAAAAAAAGAGAGAGAGAGAGAGACTGATTTGAATAGTATAGTTAATGTTATTTTCAGTTTGCTACTGTATACTTGTATTAAGAAAATATATTTAGGCTCTGTGTAATTTATATTCTACCCACGTAACTAACTAATAATCTCTCTCTCTCTTTTTTTCTCTCTCTATCTATCTATCTATCCATCAATATCTATCTCTATCTCTCTCTCTCTCTCTATCTATCAATCAATCAATAATATCTCTTTTACTATCTATCAATATTTCTCTCTATCTATCAATCAATATATCTCCCTCCCTTCCTCCTTCCCTACCTCTCTCTCTCCCTCCCCTCCCTCCCTACCTCTCTCTCTCTCTTTCCCTACCTCTCTCTCTCCCTCCCTCTCTCTCTCTCCTGTGTGTGTGTGTGTGTGTAGTGAGGATGGCATAACAGGTGCCGTGGTCCGCGTGAACAACTCCCAACTCCGCGATTCCCACCTTGACGTTAGCCCCGACCTGGTGACTCCTTGGTACTCTGCCCTCAGACTCTTCAACACAACACTACAACAACACGCCATAAGGGTCAAACTAAATAGTGGTTAGTCAATTAATTTGTATGACATATATAAAGTCATAGAGGTGACATGATCAAATTAAATTGTGGACACTCACTTTTTTTCCTCTCTCTCTCTCTCTCTCTCTCTCTCTCTCTCTCTCTCTCTTTGTTTGTTTACCTTATATTTATGTGTACAGGTGAGATGTTAGTGATGGATAACACCCGACTACTCCACGGCCGTACAGCTTATGACGGAGCCATCGGTGAGAGGTACATGGACCAGGTGTACTTGGACTGGGACCAGGCATTGTCTAAACGAAGGGTACTACAAGAGAAGCTCGGAATACACCTACAATAAATTATGGGATGGATAAATGGATACATATTCTTACATACACAGTAACCCATTTTCTGTACTACAAAAGGTTCAGAATACACTTTGAATAATGTGATGTGTTATGGGGTGTGTGGGAGTAGGGGACAGGCTTGGGGGGGTGGGGTGGGAATAGGCTTGGGGTGGGTAGAAAGCCTGTTCTCTTATTCCCCCACCCCCCTAACCCCCCAACCCCCCTCCAAGCCTGTCCCCCTACTCCTGCACCCGCCCAGTCCCACCCCAAGCCTGTCCCCCTATTCCCAAACCCCCTTAAGGAGATAATAAAGCTTTGAAATATGATGGGTAATATAAAGGTCAAAGGGAGAATATCTTATTGTGAGAGTTAAGGTGAGATCATCTTGTTGGTAAATTGTAAGTTGAGTGATTCCTACAAACTACTATATACTGTGTACTATACTGTATTATCAAACACTTTAAATAAAGCTGTGGTCCCATTTCCTTGGGATGTACTTCAGTAACACAGACATATAGGGACATGTAGCCCCTCCTTTATTTTCATTTGTTTTATACACTGTGACCAGAGTGTACCAACAGGGGTGTGTGTACCAGGGGTGTGTGTACCAGGGGTGTGTGTACCAGGAGTGTGTGTACCAGGGGTGTGTGTACCAGGGGTGTGTGTACCAGAGGTGTGTGTGTACCAGGAGGACATTCTGCACCGGGACAACAACAACACTTTGAATAATGTGATGAATAGGGACATAATATCAGATGTGAAATTATTCCCAGATACTACTATGTGTATAACATGTGGTATAAATTAGCTTGAGGTATAAATTACAAAGAACTTTATTAGTTATTATCTTCCAAAACTCAGTGTTCTTTGCAGCTTTTGTTTGTTAAAGATTTTATCAAAAGATTGTTTATCAAGACATTTTACTTCAATTGGTTTAATGAGTTAGATATATATATATATATATATATATATATATATATATATATATATATATATATATATATATATATATATATATATATATATATATATATATATATATATATATATATATACTGTATAAACACAGATAATTATGGTTACAAATCTATTTCTATCCTTTATTAATGTATCTGGTCTGTAAGTGTGGTTCACATATTTTTATTATTATATACAGACATTGTATTTTTTTCTAATATACATTTTGTTAAGTTTTTACATCACTACATATATTTCTGCTTTTTAATTAGTTTCTTTTTACCATTCTTTACTTTTCTTTGTATTTCTTTTAGTTTAATAAAAGATCCTATTAATGGAGATCTTAAAAATGTCTTGTATAATAATACAATATACCATAACAATTATTTTCATATAAAACATGAGTGTTTCTTTGGCAAAGGAATGGCATCATGAACATTTTCCAATCCTTTATTAGGAATCAGGGAAGGAAAATTTTGTGAAAAATAAAATAAAATATATATACATATAATAAAATCTGATTCTGTCCTGGATTTAATAAAATGGAAATAACTGTCAGCTACAAATGAAATTACAAATTTGGAATGTTACAGTTTCCTGAAACAAAATGGTACAGATCAAGTACAGACAGTACAGTACAGTATACACTTCCTACAAAAGTGTAAATGATCTACATATTTGTAACTCCAAACTTAATTGTAATTTACAGACAATTTCTTTTAACTGTTAAGGGTAAGGTACAATATACAGTCAATAATTATGGAGCAACTAATTCCTCCAACTATTCAAATTAACAGAACACCAATACTTTTATTAATCTGATCCTGTTTTGTGGTATACAGTACTTTGAAGGAATTAAGACACTTCAATATACAGCTGGTTATAAGGTTTCCTGAACACGTCTTAACAATGTGTGGCAACTCTTATTATGTTTGTTTACTCCAGACAATACTGTACTGTACTATGGTTGTAAACTTTGAGGAATGAATGAACGGCTAAGAATGTACAGTATTATGTCAATTGGAAACAAAGTGAAAAGCTTCTATGCAGAGAATATAATATTAAGGGGGTGTGGGAATAGGGGGACAGGCTTGGGGGGGGGTTTGTGGGGTGCGGGAATAGGGGGACAGGCTTGGGGGGGGTTTGTGGGGTGCGGGAATAGGGGGACAGGCTTGGGGGGGGTTTGTGGGGTGCGGGAATAGGGGGACAGGCTTGGGGGGGTTTGTGGGGTGTGAGAATAGGGGGACAGGCTTGGGGGGTGGCTTGTGGGGTGCGGGAGTGGGGGGACAGGCTTGGGGGGGGTTAGGGTGGTGCGGGAATAGGGGAACAGGCTTTCTACCCACCCCAAGCCTGTCCCCCTATTCCCGCACCCCCCCAAGCCTGTCCCCTACTCCCACACCCCCTTAAGGCCATTATTTAACCATTCACTGGAGTAAATAAACAAGATACAGTTACCACATCTCACTATTATAGACGTATTGAAGGCTTCATGTTGTCATCTGTACCATAAGTTTACTACAGTATTCCCTTAAAGACCCTGTGATGTACATAGTCGGAAAATTGGAGGTAAACGAGTCCTTCAAATATTACCACGAAACACACACACCTATACGGAAGGAGCTCGTTTCGTGGTATAGTCAGGAGGAAACAGAAGTCTCCAATTTTGTTAAGGGGTTATTACAGTACCTTAGGCCCTTCATATAAAACTAATATAATTAACATTTATCATTTTGCACAAGCATAATAAATGGTTTAGTCTTTATTGTAGAGTAATTCCTTGTTGTGTTCAGAGCCTATTGTGTATTAAGGGGGTGTGGGAAAAGGGGACAGGCTTGAGGGGGGACTGGGGGGTACGGGAATAGGGGACAGGCTTGAGGGGGGACTGGGGGGTACGGGAATAGGGGGACAGGCTTGGTGTGGGTAGAAAGCTTGTAACCTATTCCCGCACCCCCCCCAAGCCTGTCCCCCCACTCCTGCACCCCCCAAACTCCCCCCACTCCTGCACCCCCCAAACTCCCCCCAAGCCTGTCCCCTATTCCCACTCCTCCTTACCTTATCATATACCAAAGATACAATATTATTACAACATATAAATAGATAAACAGCTGCTACTTAGAAAGACATTTATATTATGGCATCAATGAGAGGTAAGTAAGCTGCTCTATAATAGTCTATACACTACTACTGTATTTATAAACAAAGTAATATATATAAAATACAGTTTATAAATATACTTACTTACTTATTTACTTAGGTGAAAATATAAAGTACCAACTCCCATTATTATACTCTCTTAGCTTTGTTAATAAATGTAACACAATTCAACTCAATTTACACCTACCAAAACTATACTTAAGTCAATTTATAGCCATTTTATACAAGTCAATTTACAAACATCAAACTTTACACAAATCAAATTATATCCATCAAAATTTACATAAGTTAAATTATCCCCATCAAAATTTTAAACAAGTCAAATTATGCCCAAACTATAGTAAAAGTCAAATTTTGGATTGCATTACATATAGAATAAAATAAAACTAATTAAAAAAATATACAGTATATAAAAATAATAAACGAGGGAGATGGTACATTTTCACACACACACACAAAAAAAAAAAAAAAAAAAAAAAAAAAAAAATAATAATAATAATACAATAAGCATTTCTACTGCATATACAACTAATACAACTTTGCAAACTACAACTTAAGGGGAGGATATATATAGTTTGGACATTTTTGGAGATAATGATTCCTCCAAACTTTTAACTCCAACAAGGCACCATTATTTGTGTTGATCGGGTCGTGTTTCCTGACATACTTTGGAGGAATCAAGGCACTCCAATGTCACAAAGGTATACTCTCCTCTTAATTAAGGTGAGATTATTCTGTTGTTGGTGAATTGGAAAGTCTACGATTCCTCCAAAAGTCTACGATTACTCCAAAAGTCTACGATTCCTCCAAAAGTCTACGATTCCTCCAAAAGTCTACGATTCCTCCAAATTTCTACGATTCCTCCAAATTTATGGGTCCATTCTACAGTGGTTGTTGGTGTTGGTTTGTAAACACGCCAACAAAAGAATGTTAGCCGTGTAAATGACTTCTGAGAGAATTATTTAATGAATTTGGTGAGTAAACTATACACTGATCATTATTATTATTATTATTATTATTATTATTATTATTATTATTATTATCATTATTATTATTATTAAATGACTTCTGGGTGAATTATTTAATGAATTTGGTGAGTAAACTATACAGTGATCATTATTATTATTATTATTTAACTGTTGGATAAATTTTTGTGAATGTGGATACTTAGCTTTTGGGAAATAATGAAGCCTTACAAGCATGGTTGGTTGGGAAGCTTACAAACCAATACCACTGTGGAATCAACCCTAAAATAATGAAGCCTTATAAGGATGGTTGGTTGGGAAGCTTACAAACCAATACCACTGTGGAATGAAGCCTTATAAGCATGGTTGGTTGGGAAGCTTACAAACCAATACCACTGTGGAATCAACCCTATAATAATGAAGCCACTGTAGGAGTCTGTTTTGTGGCTATGTTTAGGAGGAATCACAAACCTTCAAATTTACCCACAATATAATTTCCCTTCAAGGAGCCTGTGATGGTGTTATGAGACTTGGTGGCTTCTGATTCCTCCTGACTGTGCCATGAAACAAACACACTCCTTCAATATACAGTAAGTGGTGTTTCATGGCAGTGTTAGAAGGACTCACTAACCTCCAATTTTGTCACTATATCACGGTGTCCCTTAATTAAAATTCTTATAATAAACAGCATTCAAACTCGCTACATTAATTAACTACAGAATAGAAAATGTGTTTATAAATCAGATCTATAATACCTACAAAAGATATTACTTCTTAATTAAGGATAGAATCTATTGTTGGATAATTATTGGAAGGCTTCTGATTCCTCCTAACTATATCATAAAACAGACACCCTGAATGGATGATACAGCCCAGGTGAAACATACTTGTCCCATTTGAGTAACCAGTGTCTATTTTTATCAGGTAGTTGCATTTTATTACCATCCTCAATACTGACTTCTACCCCTCCTAATTACCAACCTAACCCAATCCACCTAACCTAACCTAACCTAATCAGTGTCTATTATCAGGTAGTTGCATTTTATTACCATCTTTAATACTGACTTCTGCCTCTCCTAATTACCAACCTAACCCAACCCAACCCACCTAACCCAACTCAATCCACCTAACCTAACCTAATCAGTGTCTATTATCAGGTAGTTGCATTTTATTACCATCCTCAATACTGACTTCTGCCCCTGATGTCTCCTGTTTGGGACTAAGGAACACACACACACACCATCCTCAATACTGACTTCTGCCCCTGATGTCTCCTATTTGGGACTAAGGAACACACACACACACACACACACCATCCTCAATACTGACTTCTGCCCCTGATGTCTCCTGTTTGGGACTAAGGAACACACATACACACACACACACCATCCTCAATACTGACTTCTGCCTCTGATGTCTCCTGTTTGGGACTAATAAGGAACTTGATATTGGCAGAAATTGACCATCTTTCACTTGGGCTGTACCACCTATTCATGTGTCTAACTGTACACATATATGGGATCTGTTTCATGGCACAGTTAGTCTGGAGGAATCCGTGTCCTTCTAATTCATCAACCCAAAGATATTACAGTACAATACTTCTTAATTAAATACAGCAATAATATGTTTACAGTTAGCAGTTCCTCTACACAAGGTACAGTATAGTTGACAAAAAAGGTATTGCGACAACTATTGATACAACATTAAATATATTACTGTCCATAGTTGTTTGTAGGGATATATATAAGTATGTATTACAGAAGGATATGTATATTTCCTTCTGTTATACATGTTTATAAGTATGTATTACAGAAGGATATATATATTTCCTTCTGTTATACATGTTTATAAGTATGTATTACAGAAGGATATGTATATTTCCTTCTGTTATACATGTTTATTAGTATTTATTACAGAAGGATATGTATATTTCCTTCTGTTATACATGTTTATAGTCCATACAAATAGTTGTGGATATTACTAGGGTTAAAGTTCTATCAAGATTTGTCACAATACTTTTTTTGGCAACTGTACATTGTAATAAAGAAGGGAAGCAGTACATTTTTGCCAGGTTAAAAAAAAAAAAAAATAGAAAAAAAAAAAAAAAAATAGAAAAAATAAAATAAAATAGAATATAGTATTAGCGTGTTTCAACAGTGACTCTTATCATTGTTATTATAAAGGTTGTGTATAAAAATGTTTGGTTTGATGTGCTTCCATTTGTACTTTTAAATATTTCATCATATTAGGAAAAGGCACGTCTGGTCCCGACAAAAAAAATTATATTACAGTCGACCTTCAATATAACACAGAATAACATGGAGGGTATTATTTTCCAGTGTGTGTGTGTGTGTGTGTGTGTGTGTGTGTGTGTGTGTGTGTGTGTGTGTGTGTGTGTGTGTGTGTGTGTGTGTGAGTGTGTGTGTGTGTGTGTGTGTGTGTGTGTGTGTTATTCATTACCATACACACAAACTAACCAAATTATTTACTAATCCTGTTTTAAAAGGAGAGTGTGTGTGTGTGTGTGTGTGTTATTCATTACCATACACACAAACTAACCAAATTATTTACTAACCCTGTTTTTTTAAAAGGAGTGTGTGTGTGTGTGTGTGTGTGTTATTCATTACCATACACACAAACTAACCAAATTATTTACTAACCCTATTTTAAAAGGAGTGTGTGTGTGTGTGTGTGTTATTCATTACCATACACACAAACTAACCAAATTATTTACTAATCCTGTTTTAAAAGGAGAGTGTGTGTGTGTGTGTGTGTGTGTTATTCATTACCATACACACAAACTAACCAATTTATTTACTAACCCTGTTTTAAAAGGATAGTGTGTGTGTGTGTGTGTGTGTTATTCATTACCATACACACAAACTAACCAAATTATTTACTAACCCTGTTTTAAAAGGATAATGTGTGTGTGTGTGTGTGTGTGTGTGTGTGTGTGTGTGTGTGTGTGTGTGTGTGTGTGTGTGTGTGTGTGTGTGTGTGTGTGTGTGTGTGTGATATAACGGATCAGTGTTTTAAGTGACGAGTGTTAATTAAATATACCAAATGTTATATGGAGGATCTACTGTATTACATTATCCACCAAAAGTCACTGTATAGAGGGACATCAAATAGGTTCTAACATACAGTTACAATACAGTATCTATACATCTTCATTCAACTTCATTTCTCTTTCTATAGTCTGTTCAAAACTTGTGTTCCGCTGGCCTCTTGTGCTTAGATAGATAGAAATAGATAGATAGACAGATAAGAGATAGATAGAAATAGAGACAGATAGAGATAGATAGAAATAGATAGATAGACAGATAAGAGATAGATAGAAATAGAGACAGATAGAGATAGATAGAAATAGAGACAGATAGATAGAGGAAAATGGAACACAAGTTTTGAACAGAGTATAGTTAGTTAGGCATTTCAACGTACAATACAAATTTCTCTTATAAATTCCTTGTCACCTTGGTTCGCATGCATGAAAGAGCACTGGTGGTGTATACGATGACTCCACAGACGGACACACTACAGTACACAGCCGTCGTACGGGTACCACGCCGTCGTAAACACTACCGTACCGACGTTCTTGCATATGAATAAATAACAACATCGTGGCTGTAACTCCACCATATTAGGATAAAATTAAAGGCAGAGTACAGTGTTGGTAAATCTGGAGCAACTGAATCCTCCAAACTATTTCAAGCAACAGAACACCATTATTTTTGTTAACTTGGTCCTGTTTTCTGGCATACTTTGGAGGAATCAAGGCACTCCAATGTACCAAAAGTATACTCTACCCTTAAATCTGGTTCTGTTTCTTGGCATACTTTGGAGGAATCAAGGCACTCCAATGTAACCAATATCCTTTCATCATTCCTCACACCAATAATTATATATTCTGATAATACCGTGTGACAAATACTGTATATGTAGCATCTCACTTAATTATTGAACTCTTTAGTATTTATTTACAATCTCTATACTGTATAAGGCATTTTGTAATTTGAAAAAGTAAGTATTATTTTTTACACTTGGAATGTACACAAATGGAATGAACAATAACACATTTTTTTCTTACATCACAATAGGAATGAATAACACATCTTTTTACACCACAAATGGAATGAATAATAACACATTTTCTTTTTACATCACAAATGAAACAAAAACTATATAAAAAAAAGCTGTCAAGACCAAAGAAGCAATAAAAATAATCCTGCGTGTGTAAGTAGGTAAGTTAACATAAAAGGCACCAGACAGACTATAGAAAGATAAACAAACCAATCCATTACACAAACTATACTCTGTTCAAAATTTGTGTTCCATTTGGCCTCTTATGCTTAGATAGATAGAAATAGATAGATAGATAGATAGATAGATAGAAATAGATATATATATATATATATATATATATATATATATATATATATATATATATATATATATATAGAGAGAGAGAGAGAGAGAGAGATAGAAATAGATAGTCAGATAGATAGACAGAAATAGATAGAAATAGATAGATAGATAGAAATAGATAGATATAGATAGTTAGATAGATAGATATAGATAGTTAGATAGAAATAGATAGATAGAAATAGTGATAGATAGACAGATAGAAATAGCTAGATAGATAGCGGCTAGTGGAACACAAATTTTGAACAGACTTTAATAAACAAACCAATAGTATAGACTACATTGTGTTATGGACGACAACTCTTCATGGTGTTATTGGTAATGGTGTGGTACTGATACAACGACACACACACACACACACACACACACACTACAGAGACATAGTACCGGTACCACACCATCGTATGCACCACGAAACCCTCCTTGCCTACGACGCATAGACAGAATAAGCAACATATAATTACTGCAACATAGACAGAAGAAGTAACATATAAATACTGCAACATAGACAGAAGAAGCAACATAATATGAATCCTGTACAAAGATAACTAACTCATCAAACACACACACAGTATACATAGATAGAATAAAACCCTATATATACAGTATATATATATGGAATGAAAGACACAAACAGCACTCAAAATATTCATCAGTGAGTAAAAAATATCACCTGGAGACTCAAGACAGAATAAAGGGAAAGTGAAATATTATTAAGGTGATACATATTATGCTACTGATTCCTCCATACTATGCCACAAAACATTTCCCTCACTGTAGGTAGTAACATTGAGGTAGTCTGTTTCATAACATACTTTGGAGGAATCAGTAGCCTTCCATTTTAGTGTTAATTAAAGAGTCTCACCTTTTAAACTATTTCTTTGAAGAATTGTTCTCTTCGTTGTTAAATTCCTATTAATTTGCAATATGAACTGATCAATGAAGAGCCTCTATGTTGAACTAATAGTTTAATAATATTATCCCCTTCCCACCCAAAGCCTTCCAAATGTATGTGTGGTTATGACAAGCAAGAGAACATTAATGATATTGATATTATTATTATTATTACTATTATTACTATTATTATTATTATTATTATTATTATTATTACTGTGGTGAGTATTACTAGTTTCAGCTGCCTTCAAGCTGCCCTAGTCAATACTGTAGCTACAACTTGTAAACAAAAACATTATTCTTATTGTTAAATTGGAGGGCCACTGATTCCCACAAAAAATACTGTATACAAAAATAAAATAAAATACAATAAAAATACAGTACTAAATAAAAACAGAGAAGCTGCAGGTAATTATAATAGTGAATCTGTTTTATGGAATGGACTGGAGGAATCAGTAGACCTCTAATTTATTGTCCTTAAGGCACCCTGTCATGTGATGTAGTTAGAAAATTGGAGATAAATGGAGTCCTTCATATATTGCCATGAAACACACACACACACACACACACACACACACATGGAAGGTGTTTGTTTCATGGAATGGTCAGGTGGAATCAGAAGTCTCCAATTTTCATAAGTGTTCACAGGGTCTTTAAAAAATATTACATAAAGTCATATATAGTATAACCCTGAATTAAGCTGCTATAAATGTTTGAAATTAGAGTAAATTATATACCTTTCTATCATGAAATCATTCTTAAATTGAAGTAGTATTCTATCTTATGCAAATTATTATCTCATTTGTTTATTGAAGCTTGTAGATATAAAACAATTCAAGTCCGACTTATGGGAAATTTACCCACTCTGATGCCACCAAAACATTGACAACTCTAAGATTCTGAAGAGTGGGTGTTG
>JAWZYT010004834.1:37500-80000 GCA_034508575.1 Petrolisthes manimaculis
AATGAAAGCAAGTTAATGCATTATTGATCTAGCAGCAGCAGTTATAGATTAAAAAAATAAAAGTGTTGATTTTAATTCATTCACATTTTGAGTCGTGAGAATTAATCCACTCCTAAAATAATTAGTAATAAACCTCTTAATTAATAAAGCATCCTATGATATAAAAAACATACACTTAATAACATATGATGATTAAAGACTGATTCACACTCTATATACCATCACATCACATCACATCATGTCACGTCACGTCACGTCACGTCACTTTGGGTTGTATTCAAGAACATTATGTGGTAATGACAATGATACAATGGCTGTGTTCTCGTACCGGTACCACCCCATCAAATGCACCATGAATGTTCTTGAATATGGCCCATTACATCGCGTCACGTCACGTCACATCAACATAGAGAAATAGAGAAGTGTACTGTGACATGACGGAGTAGTGTGTGTGTGTGTGTGTACCCAGATGTTTGTTTACATGGAAGAAATATTGATGTGATGTGATATGACAGTATAGTGTGTATCAACTCAAGGTGATGATAAATTGTTGGTAAATTAAAAGACTACTGTACTCATTCCTCCTAATTCACTATGCAGAGAAAACACACACACAGACACACACCCTCAATGGTACAGTTGAGCAAGTAGAAAGTGCAAGAATAATATGAGTGTAAATAGTAATATCTTTGAGTTCTTTGTAATAAACCCTGGTATTTTTATCAAGCCAATGTAAAGTGGAATATGAGTCACTGAAATGTGGAGTGGTAGCGTAGCCATGGCGATGGGACCATATATATTATACACTCATATTTTATTTGCACTTTTTACTTGTTTAACTGTACTAATAAGGGATCTGTATGGTGTCATAGTTTGCAGCAATTACAGACCTTCCCAATTCACCAACAATATAATCTTCCCTTAATGGCATTGGGGTTAGAGCTTAACTTGAAACACTCACACACTCAACACTTAACAGGTTCCGGATTAACTATAATGCAAAACAAAAAATTCTAAATATTATATAAGAATTTTTGTTGGGGACATTTTGGAGGAATCAATAGCCACCATTTTCTTAGTTAACATCATCTAATCATCTTAATTCATTCTTTAAAAAATAAAATAATAAAATGCAAACTTATTTAACACTTTTACTTAATTAACACAATATCAGTATATTACTTAGTCTGTTAGTCTGTATTGGTCAGGAATAACAGAGGCCTGGGAAAAGATTCGGTGAAGATTTAAATGAAGGAATGAATATAAAATGAAATGTTGGTGTAAGAGAATTAATGATAACAAAAATATAAATAATCCTGTTGAGCCAACCTGTGCCATTAACATCATAAGTATAAGGTGAGACTATGGGCCGTATGCAAGAATATCTGTGGTGTTGACGATGGTGTGGTTCCATTACAATGACTCTATAGTTTGTCTAAGGAGTCTTGGTACTGATATCACACCATTGTTAACACTATCAATGTTGTTGTATATGACCCTTTATGTTAATGTGTTAGTGCAGAAGCTCCATCACATACATTGTTGTCACCTACCACACGGGCATTCTTGTGCTGGCCAAACATCCATCCAGACCTACCACCACCACCACCACTACCACCACTACCATCAGGGGTCTGGGGGCCTGGTGGGGTGCTTGGAGGGGGTTGGCCAGAGGTGGGAGCTACTCGGTGACGACTGCCACCCGCCCCCGGCAGTCTGGAAGGCATTCCTACAAAAAAGACAACACTTGTTAGGATTTAATAAAAAAAATGACAATGCAGTAATATAATCAAAACCAAATACAGTAGACCCTGGATAAACAATGAATAAATACTGATATTCAACACTTTATTTCACTCACTCATTGAAGACCTTAAATGTTTTCTTGGGCTTCTGTTATTCATTAATACACAAATTATATGAGTTATTGAGGCTGTGTTAAAAGGATAGTGTTAATTCATTCATCTTATAATGAGGACCTACAGTACCAAGCCATATACAATACAATCATACAAAATTCAAATAAAAAAACAATACATTACAAAGAAGTGGTGCTTGGGAATGAAACTGAGAAGGCATAGTACTGTAGTTAAGACGGTAGTACAATATACAGTAGCCTAGTGTTGGTAAATATGGAACAACTGATTCCTCCAAACTATTCTAGGCAACAAAACATCAATATTTTTGTCAATCTGGTTCTGTGTCCTGGCATACTTTGGAGAAATCCATGCACTCTAATATAGCAAACATGTATATATTATCCCCAAAGTGATTAAATTGTATATACTATACCTGTTATGTGTGGGATCCTTGAAGCTGATCCGGTGGAGGTGACAGATGCACGTGATCCTGGACTTGTTAACTGGGTAGACAAGGCAGGTGACTGTGAGTTGGGTAAGGGTATTCCTGGGGTATTGATGGCTGAGTTCATGACCCCTTGTGGTGCTCGGATTCCACTGTGTGTAGGTCTGGCTTGTTGGTGTGTGGAGGAGGTGTGCAAAGGAGGAGTCTGTTGTTGTTGGTGTTGGTGTTGGTGTGTGTGTGTGGGGATGTGTGATGGGTGTGACGAGAGTGTTGTTGTTTGTTGGGGTGTGTGTGTAGGGTGGGGAATATGTGATGAAGGCATGGTTGTTAGTTGTTGGTGTGTGTGTGTGGGGATGTGTGATGGAGGAGTGTGTGGTGTTGTCTGTTGGTGTGTGTGTGTGGGGATGTGTGATGGAGGAGTGTGTGGTGTTGTCTGTTGGTGTGTGTGCATCTGACTAGGAGATACGAGTGAAGGTGGGCGTATCCCTGACGACGGGTAGCCAAGAGGGGACTGTATACGTGATGTGCTCTGTGATGATGTGGGGGTGTGATGTGGACGAGAGACAACAAACCCATACCCACCACCAACACCACTACATTGTTGTGGTTGTTGTTGTTGTTGTCTGGGAGTAGTAGGAGCACCAGTGTGTGGAGTGTGGATGTGTGTAGGTCCAGGTGGTATGGTGGGTGTAGTTGGTGTACGTGGGATATGAGACACCCTTCCACCTTCACTTCCCATGGGTCTGTGTGGTGTTCTGTTAGTGTCAATATTGGGTGTAATAGTGGTACTAGATTTCCTACCCAGTGATTCCTGTGATAGGTTACTTAGGGTACGTCCTGGTGTGGTAATATTGTTGGGTTCACCGTGGCTTTGTTGTGGACTGGTGTTGTGGGCAGAGCCTCGCGACACACCACTAGACAGTGTGGGGATGCGACTCTCCCCTCCCACCGCACGTTCTGGCCCCAAAGTCATGAGGGTGGGAATGCGAGTGTCAGAAGTGCGTCTGGGGTCCTCTGGCTTGCTGGTAAATGATGTGTTTGGACTCCTTGTTGTTGTTGTTGTTGATGTTGTTGTTGTTGGGGTAGTATGGGACTTATTTACGTCAAGTATTGGGGTGATGTTAGGGTCCTGGTGGTGGTGGTGGTGTTGGGTGTTAATGTGACCAGACTGACTAGAGGGATGGTGTGGTGGTTGTTGTTGTTGTGTATAGCGAGGTGGTGGAGTACCAATATAGTCCGTGGGGGAGACACATGGTATTCTTGAGGGTATCATCATCATCATCTTTGTATTCTGTGTGTTGTTGTTGTTGTTGTTGTTGGTAGTAGTGGTGGTGGCTGGAGTATCTGGCTGACTGGTGGTACTTTTGGATATAGTAGTGACCTCAATGTTGTCATGGTCTTTAGGGAGACCTTCGGAGGGGCCATCAGTTGTGGTCTCATGGTTTTCAGAGTCCTCCCAGTGGTCCATTGTGAGGGGTCCATCTGAGGTTTGGGATGGGTGGTGAGGGTGGTGAGGTCTGGCTGGTCGGTGAGGGGTTGGGTGTAGTACTTCCCCACGGGGTTGATCCTGGGTGAAGTTAGCTGGACCCACTGAACTGTTACTACCATCCACTACATCCCTTATATAACCACTAGGATCCTGGTACTGCTGGGGGCCTGATGTTGTTGTTGTTGTTATAGGATGGTGGTGGTGATGGTGTTGTTGTTGTTGTTGAGGCTCTGATACAATCTCTGTGGTAGTATTGGTGACTTTTGGTGGAGGACTGTCATCATGTTCCAAGAGGCTGCTGGTTACCTGAAATAACACCATAGTCATAAACATACATAGATACGGAGCTGCTCGGCCAGACACCTTCAGGAACTTCAATCTATCTATCTATCTATCTATAGCTGATAGATAGATAGATAGATTGAAGTTCCTGAAGCTGTCTGGCCGAGCAGCACCTTCAGGAACTTTAACAACATACATAAACACACACATGTGCAGGAACAACATAAACATACTGTATATGGATACACACATATGAAAATTAAATTAGCTAATAGCCCTCCCTTAAATGTGTGTCAAGGCATCCCCATTAATGGTATATTTGTGTTTATATATATTATATGTAAAACAATAAAAGAACTACCTGGTCAATAATGGATACAAGTCCATTACTATGATGTGGGTCTGTACTGGTAGTGTTGTTGTTATTGTTGTTTGTTGTGTTATGACTCCAACAAGACCTGCCAGTCCTGGATAAGTCTTGGCTACGGAACATTGGGTGTTGGTGATGATGTTGATGGAGTCTGGTAGAAGGTGATGTATTGAGTGCCATGTGTGAAGCAGCTCTGGTGGGTGCTGGAGGAATACCCACTGTGTTGATGGGAGCTGCCAGGGAACCCGGACGTTGTTCCTGGGGCACCCGTGTTAACAGAGCAGAGTCAGCCAGAGCACCCAGGGCCAGGGAACCCGGTCTGTTCACTCGGCCTGCACCGCCCACCTCAAGTTGGCCACCTGTGGCAATGGAGGCTGGCCGTGATGTAGTGAGTGGAGCAGCGAGGTGGCCAAGTCTCGGGTGTGGGGCCAAGGATAGTGGTCGAGTGGAATGGTTTAGTGTAGTGGATGGAGTGGAAGGGGAAGGTATACACATAGTAGTGGTAGTAGTGGAGGAGGGGAAAGTTTGGTGGGAAGTAGTATGAGAGATAATGTGGGTAGGAGGTGAGGATGGTGTGGAGGGAAAGGATAGAGTTGGGTCAGGTGAGGATGGATTGGTACTGTTTCCTTCACTAATCTGTGGCTCATCAACACCTGAAAACAAACAGTATACACATTTTATTTCATGTTTTACATAAAGGATATTAGTAGTAGATATAAATAATCAATTAGAATACTGTAGTAGGAAGAAGTGACAAAAGGGATATGAAGGAATATTTAAATAGATACAAACTAATAATGGTTTTTATAATAATGGGATTTATAAGCTAAGCCTGTGTTAAAAGGATATATAACCTGTGCTAAATGTAATCATCTTATACAGAGGGTCTATTGTTAATGTTACTCACTTTGCTGCTGTGAATTCTTGCCATTTCCATAACCACTGTCACTGGAGCTGCTGGTATCATTGTTTTCATCTTCAGTAGTTGTGACACTCTGTAATCAACACACTCCATTTATAGTCTGTTCAAAACTTGTGTTCCGCTGGCCTCTTATGCTTAGATAGATAGAAATAGATAGATAGACAGATAAAAGATAGATAGAAATAGAGAGAGATAGAGATAGATAGAAAGATATAGATAGAAATAGATATAGATATAAAGATAGAAATAGAGACAGATAGATAGAGGAAAATGGAACACAAGTTTTGAACAGAGTATACTAACCTGTTGTTGTGTTCTAGGTGTTGTTGTTGTTGTCTCCTTTACAGTGAGGGTTGACTCTTGTTGCTTTATTACATTCTCTTCATCTTGATGTTGTCTGGTGCTGGTACTTGCTTCATGGTTACTTTCCATTCCTGTCTTATGGAATACTCTAGGTCTGGTGTACTTGTCAGTAATGAAGTGTGTGTTGGTATTAGTAGTAGATGGAGGCAGTAGTGGGATGTGTTCAGGTGGTGGAGTGTCTTTCTCCCCTGGACTTCTGGCAGTGGACACAACCTTAGGGAAAACAATTCAATAACTTGTACCAGGCCATATAGGGTATTAATTGGTGCACAGAAACAGTCAAATAAAAGAGGATATGGCATATGGATTGAAATAAGAGTGTACAGTAACACAGAAGTGAGAATATACACATACTGTATATACAATGGGTATGACCAATTAGGGGCACAAAATATGTAGGTCACTTAAATTATCAGGATTCAAACTATTATATCTTTAATGACACAAATACCTTCCTTCATGTCCCAAAAAAATGGAAACAAAAGTGAAGTAAAGTTACCATTGTCTTTATCTTTATTAACTCCGATACCTTCCTTCCTGCCCTTCAAAATAAAATGAACAGTGAAGTAAAGTTACCATTGCCTTTATCTTTATTAACTCCGATACCTTCCTTCCTGCTCTTCAAAATAAAACACCAGTGAAGTAATGTTACCTGTGCCAAACCAAACACCTTCCTGTCCCCAATAGCATAAGGTCGATCAGCTGCTGGTGTTGTATTGGTGTCCATCTCTGGTAAACCTTTACTTGTATCAGTGGCCTGTTGTCCATTCAGTGTGGTGGAGTTGTTGCGTACATTACGAGCTTCACGTAACAGTGGTCTCTCCTCGGCCTGTGGTGCCAGTACAGGTAGTGGTGATGTGATGACACCACTCTCACCTCCTTCTCCTTCATCATCATCGTCACCCACAATGTTTGACCTTTGAGGTGTCTGGAGGAGAGATGCTATATCAGGGTTTGGGCTCAGTAGGTTCAAGTCAAAATGGTCTTTCTCTTTACAATAACTCCTTGTTTTCAACCGTTGATATAGATGTGTGTTGTACTGTTTTCTATGAGGGTTTGGACAGTATTTCTACTATCGTTGCTGCTACTAGGCTGCTACTACTACTCATATATATATATATATTTTCTTTTGCTTATAATATTATAAGTTAGGACTGTTAGGGGGTCGACAGAAAATGTGAAACTTCATCAGGGGGTAGATGAGCCAAAATGTTTGAGAACCCCTGGATTAAGCTAATGATGAGGTGCTCAGTAACTTTGGAGGGTGTACAAAGGAGGGTGATGAGGGTAATGTGGAATCTTTGCTAGGTTTTGGCAGTGATGATATTTCCATGCTCCCAGATATTGAGTATTGTGTTGTGTGAGTAGCTGTAGTTTGCTATGTTAGTGAATGCTTGTATGCCTTGCCATCCAAGGTGTTTGAGGAGTATGGTAATGATGTTGTTAGGGCCACAGGCAGTGGAGTGTTTGAGGTTGATATGATTTGTCAGATGGTTAGTGAATGGTACATAGTCTGGGTCAGTGAGGAAATGTTTCTTACATTTAATGACTTGTTGGTGGTGTGGTCCGTCACCAACGGCCTTGAGTGTTCCTTCTGTGGGACAAATTGGTGTCGTTGAGGATCCTTCTGTAGGGCGCTCAGGTTACGTGCATGTCTGGCGAGGGCCTTCAGTTCCTTGGGGTAAGGGGTCGGGGCCCGGGAGAGTCGGCCCCCAGGCTTGTCCACATCACCCTCAAATGCAAACTTGATGAGAGTTCTGGCCCGACGCTGTTCTTCCCAACCAGCACCAGGGAATGTGTCCTCCTCCACAGCTTCTGTTTACACACACATACATACACATTCATTATAACATCATATAATATGTCTATATAAAGGGAGTATCATACTAGCACCGTGTACATGGTATTTGTGGGACTGGTGGAATATCATTCTGTGAACGAGGAGCCGCGGCGACATTCACGGGACAAAGATGGAATGGATCTCTAGCCAACACCATTCCTCGTATACAGAATCAAGTCAATAAATAATGTATTTATATAAATTAATTCTAACCAAAAAAGGTGGATTAATATCAGAAAACATTTTTGCAATACAAATTTTTTCGAACAATAACAAAAAACACCTTAAAGTAGAAAATATGATGTCGATATTTTACTTTGTTTACATCCCATACAGACAGATACACGTGTAGTGTTCATTGAATGCAAACATGGACAACAAAGCAAGCCTATGGTAGTCCCCTTATTCCCACACCCCTTAAAATCTGGTGCAGTGTATACTTTCCATTGCATTCCATTACCTGGGTGATGTGGTCGTGGTTGTTGTGGTAACATGAAACAGGTGAGTACTCTTTGGCCAGTACTGGGCTGGATCTCAGACTGTAGTTGTACCTTGGGTTTGTTTTGATTCTCTGACAACCATAGTGCCCGTAGCTGTGTGTGTGTGTGTGTAAGTGTGTAAGTGAAAGAGAGAGGAATGAGAGTGAGTGAGAGAGGGAGAGAGAGAGAGAGAGAGGCATGAGTGAGTGACAGAGAGGAGTATGTTTGTGTGTGTGTGTGAGGGGGAGACAGAATTTGGTTATTTCCACATAACACACAAATGTGTTTAAATAATGTTAACAGCATGAACAAGGTTATTTCCTTTCTGAGGCTTTACCAGTTACTGTATATTTCATGATTATTAAATCCTGTACATTATACTGACACCCAACTGTACTCTCAGCCTACAATATAATACAGCTGTACCAACCTTGAGCTTTGTGAGTGATACAGAAAGTGAGGTTGTACCAGTTACAGTATAATATAATCTTATGTGTATCAAGCAAGGCAGTTACTGTATATTCTATGTGTATCAAAACCTGTACATTATACTCACACCTTAAGCCCACAATACATCAAATATAATAAAGAAGTTGTGCCAGTTACTGTCTGTATAAAATAATATCATGTGTATCAAGCCAGTTACTGTATATTCTATGTGTATCAAAGCCTGTATATTGACACCCAACTACAGTATACGCCAATCTTACAATACACCAGTACAGTACATACCTTGAGTTTAGTGAGTGATACAGGAAGGTGTGGTAAGAGGTTGTCACAAAGGTTAAGTACAGCCAGACATGGAAGATGACCTAATTCTCCAGGTACAGATGTCAGTCTGTTGGAGGCTGCAGTCAGTACTTGTAGCTTACAACACGACCCCAGTTCACCCGGCAGATCTGTTATTACCGACGGAACAAAACTGTACATACACTCTCCTCTCATTTATTTCCAGCTTTATTTCAATATATTTTGTTGTACAAAAGTTTGCATCATTATTTTTTCCACACTTGTTTAAGGGTATAGTAAACTTTGGGTACATTTTATTGGAGTGTCTTGATTCCTCGAACATATGCCAAGAAACAATAGGACCTGGTTAACAATAATAATGGTAGTCTGTTGCTTGGAATAGTTTGAAGAAATTATTTGCTCAAGATTTACCAATATTGTACTATCTTTGGGGGAGGCGGTGGCAGAGTGGATAAAGAGACGGACTGTGGCTGTGAAGGACCCTGGTTCGAATCCATGAGAAAACGTCTGGGATTTTCAGAGGTGAACTGGGTCCAACTGTTCGTCAATTATCCTGTCTACGCCGACACGTCAAGAAAATATTCCCTACATCGTCGTCAACTCACAACATAGAAGATGCCACGAGGTTGAGGTATAGAAAAAAAAAATGATGCCGTTAACTTTCGACTGAGACTGTTGTTACCTGTGAGAAGGTTATCATCGAGGTGGAGTGTGTGTAGTGCTCGTAGGAGGCCGACCGAAGCTGGCAGTTCTTCAAGGTCATTCTGTGAGGCCACCAGCTCTCTCAGTGACACCAGACCTCCCAGGGTTGCCGGCAGACGAGTCAAGGCATTATCATCCACCTTAAGGGTCTCCAAGGCAACACAACATCCAAGCTGCTCAGGTAACTCCTACAATACAACACAACACAACAATGTAACACCTTAATTACCTAATATATACACACATAAACACCTTATAACACAACAATGTAACACCTTAATAACCTAATATATAAACATACAAACACCTTATAACACAATACTGTAACACCTTAATAACCTAATATATACACACATAAACAACTTATAATACAACAATGTAACACCTTAATAACCTACAATATATACACACATAAACACCTTATAACACAATATTGTACACATTTCTCACGTGTAAATGACAAAATAAAATAAAAGATTCAATTAGTAAACAGTACAATACTTTACACCTAACTAACCTTGAGATTATTTGATGATAAGTGTAGGTCAGTAAGTGCAGTACAATTTTCCACTTCCCCTGCCACCCAGTCCACTTTATTCTTACAGGCATCGAGGTGAGTTAGCTTCTTGAGGTGACCAACGAGGGGAGGTACTGACTTCACCTTGTTATTGTCGAACCATAACTCAGTCAGGTTTATCAGGCTTCCTATCACCTCAGGCTGAAACAAACATAACTAAATGAATATACACTTCATTTAAAAATAATAATAATAATAATAAAAATAATAATAATAATAAAAATAATAATAATAATAAAAATAATAACACTTTTAAACACAACACACACACACACACTTTTAAACACAACACAACACACACACACACTTTTAAACACAACACAACACACACACACACTTTTAAACACAACACAGCACACACACATACCAGTTCTGAGAAGTCGTTTTGTCCGATATCGAGGCGTTGTAGTGCCGTGAGTCTGGCGATGGATTTAGGAAGTGTGTTGAGCTGATTCTCCCTCAACTCCAAGATACGCAGCCTTGACAACCGACCAAAGTTAGCCGGAAGATACTCCTGTTGATGTAAGAAAGGCTATATGATGCCTCCATACCGTGACTTAGTATTAACGAGAAGATGATAGACTCTTGACTTATTAATATGGTGACAAAAACGTGTGTGTGACTTACGGTTTACTATGACCAGGAGAAGGTGATAGACTCCTGACTTATTAATATGGTGACAAAAATCTGTGTGTGACTTACGGTTTACTATGACTTGGAGAAGGTGATAGACTCTGACTTATTAATATGGTGACAAAAATCTGTGTGTGACTTACGAATTACCATGACTTGGAGAAGGTGATAGACTCCTGACTTATTAATATGGTGACAAAAATCTGTGTGTGTGACTTACGAATTACTATGACTTGCAGAAGGTGATAGACTCTTGACTTATTAATATTGTGACAAAAATCTGTGTGTGACTTACGAATTACTATGACTTGGAGAAGGTGATAGACTCTGACTTATTAATATGGTGACAAAACTGTGTGTGTGACTTACGAGGAATGTGTCGTTGAGGTAGAGTTCTTGTAGGGAGAGTAGCTGAGTGAATCCTTCTGGCAGACGACACAATGGGTTAATACTGGCATCCACAGCACTCAGTTGTTTACACCCCTTGATGTTGTCTGGTATGTCGGAGATAGCTGGGGGGGGGAGGGGGGGAGAAATTATCAGAGGCACTACTGTATTACTATTTTTTTTACTATTTTTTATTTACTATTTTATTTATTATTTTTTACTATTATTTACTACTGTATTACTATTTTTTTTACTATTTTTTATTTACTATTTTTTACTATTATTTACTACTGCATTACTATTTTTTTTACTATTTTTATTTACTATTTTTTACTATTATTTACTACTGTATTACTATTTTTTTTACTTTTTTTTATTTACTATTTTATTTACTATTTTTTACTATTATTTACTATTTTTTATTTTAAGGGGGTGCGAGAATAGGGGACAGGCTTGGGGGGGGTTTAGGGGGGTGCGGTTTTTTTTTGGTGGGTGTGGGAGTAAGGGGACAGGCTTAGGGAGGGCTAAGAGGAGGCACGAATAAGGGACAGGCTTTCTACAGAACAATACTACCTAACTCTTATTCCTTCCCAGTACAAACATACACATACAGAACAATGCTAACTAACATATATTCCTACCCATGACACATACATACAAAGCTACCTAACTCGTATTCCTTTCCAGTACGGTACACACATACACATACAGTACAATGCTAACTAACATATATTCCTTCCCACTACACATACATACAGAACAATGCTACCTAACTCATATTCCATCCCACTACACTACACACACACATATAGAAAATTTATACTAAACATTCCTACAGTAAATTCCCACAACAGTTGACCCTTACATGAGCGGACATCACTTGGTCTGTGGCCCAAAAAGTTCCGTGGGAGCCAGCATTCCGAGGTACTGTATAGACCTCCGGATTAAGACACTTTTACTGTATCCGTGGTCGGATTAACAGACTTTTACTGTATTTGTATTATAAGGATAACTACAGTAATGAACTGCATACAGTTGCTTAAAATACAGTACAGTACTGTACTACATACAGTTGCTTACAGTAAAGTACTGTACTGTAATGTCATAGTTAAAAGGTACGGAAACCTACGCATTTTCAAAGTGCGAACAGCGGTCCCCCCATATTAGTCCGCCCATTCGAGGGTCAACTGTACTCTCTCACACACACACATACACACACAACAGTACAATGGTAACTAACTAACCATTCTTGCTGAGGTCGATGGTGTTAAGGTTAATGAGTGAAGCCACAGCAGGTGGTAGACTGGTTAGTTCATTGTCACTAAGTCCAAGAGTCTTCAAACCATGACAATAGAACAACTCACGTGGCAACTCACTCAACTGTAATGGTAAAATAATCATTATTCCTATCAATACTGTAGTTATATAAATATATTATTCTATGAACAGTTATATATTAATGTTATTTTCTTTATTCTACATCACAGGATCCCATAAGGTGGAGGTAATTCATTTTTGGTACATTGGAGTACCTTGATTCCTCCAAAGTATACTAGGAAACAACAAGACCAGGAGTATAAGTAATGGTGTTCTGTTGCTTGGAAGAGTTTGGTAAAATATTTTGCTCCAGATTTACCAACACAAAAAAATGTCCCTCTTAATGCTCATCCTACATAGTAAAAATATTATAATGTAAGATATATAGAGAGTAAAGAATTGATATGCACCCTGAACAGTATAATACAAACAATGAAAATAAAGGCTTTCTTCCACTGACCGTAACAACTTGCCAACCACGACACAAAGCCTTCTTGCTTCATGGACAATGCCTCTACTAATTATTCTTCATTGTATAAGAGGGTTCCTACATATCCATACTTATTCCCTTCCTTATAAACAGTACACAGTATATACTGTATATAGTGTATGTATGAAAAACAATAATTTAAGAAAAACACACACACAAACACATAAATAGACAAAGAGAGATAATCGGTGAGATAACACGTGAGTGAAGTATATTTTTTTGAAGGTATAAGTGGTATTGTAGTGATAAGAGACTGATAATTCATTGGTGTGAACAGATTGTAAATATTCACTTTGTTTGTTCTCACACTATATAAAAAATTAATTATATTCATTGGTTCTGTTCCGGGCATACTTTGGAGGAATTAAAGGGGTGTGGGAATAGGGAGACAGGCTTGGTGGGGGAGTTAGGGGGCTGCAGGAATAGCGGACAGGCTTTCTACCCCCCCCCAAGCCTGTTTCCCTATCCCCCCCCAAGCCTGTCCCCCTATTCCTGCACCCCCCCAGTCCCACCCCCAAGCCTGTCCCCCTATTCCCACACACCCCCAGTCCCCTCCCAAGCCTGTCCCCCTATTCCCGCACCCCCCCCAAGCATGTCCCCCTATTCCCGCACCCCCCAAAGCCAGTCCCCTACTCCTACACCCCTTTAACTGTACTATCGTCCCTTTAATTCAACTGACCTGGTTTGAGTCGAGGTAAAGTTCCTCTAGGGTTCGTTCACAGGCAAAAACATCAGGTGGAACAGCGGTGAGTGAAGCGTGGGTATAGTCCAGGGTCTTTATATCATCACTCTCACCCTTACCACCACAACCCAGGCACGACAGCAGGAGGGACGGCATTGTACTGATGTGTGTGTGTGTGTGTGTGTGTACTCTGGTGTGTGTGTGTGTGTGTGTGTGTGTGTGTGTCCTCTGGTGTGGGAGTGGTTTATTTCCACTGTCCTTTTAGTGCTTTAGTCATCTTGGTGGTGGCCTGTAATAAGATACAAATCAGAAAACAATAAATGAAATATAGAATTACGGGATATGAATGAAAATACCTATTCAAACAAGTGTACATGTATATAGTACAATAAATTAAAATAAATATAGTATTATAGTCCCTTGTTTTTCATTGTTGCTGTGGGTGTGTGTGTAAGAGAGTTATTTGATTGATGGATTGATATTAGGGGCTACAACAGTGAGGTCATATTGCACCGAGGAAGAAGATGGGACAGTAAACACAAAAGGTAACACATGAAAAAGTAGGGTCAGTTGGAGAGGTGAAAGCCCTTATTTTAGTAACCTTTTATAACAAGCAGGGGAAAGGTGTGTAACGGAATGAGAGAGAGGAGGCCAGTGTGAGTGAATGTGTGATAGAGGAGTGGGAGGGGGAGGGAGGGGGAGTGGGAGGGGGGAGGTGGAAGGAGGTGGAAAGAGTGGGATGGAGGTGGAGGGGGAGGTGGAGGGAGTGGGAGGGGGAGGGAGAAGGAGAGGGAGTGGGGGAATGTAAGTAGAAGCCAGTCTCAGTGAGGCATGCACATTATGTATTGATCTACTCTGGTCAATAACTCATTTAAATTCCTGCCTTGCTACCTACCTATGTACAGTCACGGACATATAAATAATATTCATACACACACACACACACACACACACACACGGGGGCTGACTCAGGTAAATGTTGGATATCTTTCCTCTGTTTGTTAGCTGATAAACTTTTCAATATATTAAATACTGTAAATAAATTCCTTATTAGTTTATACCCTTTCAACAACAGCTCAGAAAAGCACTTACACCCGTAGTTTAAAAAAAATTGAGGGCCCTTACTGGAGCTCTATGAATCCTCCAAACTACTCCAGGCAACAGATTCCCTATTAGAAACACTGAAGCGTTCTGTGGCCTGGATTATTTGGAGGGTTCATAGAGCTCCAGTAAGGGACCTCAATTATATAATATGACAGGAAACAGGACCAGATAAACAAAAATAGTGGTGTTCTGTTGCTTGAAAGAGTTTGAAGGAATCATTATCACCAAAAATATCCAAACTACACCCTCCCCTTAAGGACCCTGTGATGTAGTAAGAAAATTGGAAGTAAATGAGTCCTTCAAATATTGCCATGAAACACACACACCTATATGGAAGGAGCTTGTTTCATGGCATAGTCAGGAGGAATCAGAAGCCTCCAGTTTTATACACGATCACAGGGTCCTTAACAACAACTGGGTACAAAGTGAAGCCTTCCATGTAACCTAAGTAATGTATCTTTTAAGGAGGTAATACATAACTGTTAAATTGGAACATTGTGGAGTGTCTTGAGTCCTCCAAAGTATGCCAGCAAACAATAACAACAACAACAACAACAGGACCAGTGTAAGGGGGTGTGGGAATAGGGGGACAGGCTTGGAGTGGGTAGAAAGCCTGTCCCCTTATTCCCGCACTCCCCCTAACCCCCCAAAACCTGTCCCCCTATTCCCACACCCCCTTAACAAAACTAATGGTGTTCTGTTGTTGTTGTTGCTTGGAAGTTTTTAAGGGGGTGTGGAAGTAGGGGACAGGCTTGGGGGAGGGGGTTTGGGGGGTGCGGGAGTAGGGGACAGGCTTGGTTTTTTTTTGGGGTGTATGGGAGTATGGGACAGGCTTGGGGGGTGCAGGAATATGGGGACAGGCTTGGGGGGTGTAGGGGGGTTGTGGGAATAGGGGACAGGCTTTCTACCCCCTCCACCCCTAAGCCTGTCCCCCAATTCCTACACCCCCTTAAAACTTTATTCTCAAAATTTACCATAAAAATGTTAACACCAAAAATAATTAGACCACGACAGCACATACAAGAAATAAAGAGCTTAAATTATTCCAATATATAAAGATGACAAGAGCTATAGAATCCAAAATACTTATAAATTGGCAATGGGTATAATTACAAACATTCTGTAAATATGTACTCTATTACTGGTTGTTATTACTGTACTATGTTTGTACTTTCTTTACTCATTACATTACACCATTCTAACACATTTTTCTTCTATGGCATTTTGGGTAACTTAAATATTGAATGAATTCCCATTATTGAGTTTAGTTTTTCTACCTTCATTGTCACATTAGGTTAGGTCCTGGAAATTTGCCCAGGTCACTTTATGATAAGTTTACACTGGTTATACCCGGTAGTTTTCTGTGGTCTAGGTCAGGTCAGGTCAGGTCAGGTCAGACTAGTTTCCAAATTATGTTTGTAAATATCTCGAAAACGAGGCATTTCCGAGAGAAACACCATAGATGAAAAGTGTTAGAATGGTCCTAAATAGTGAATAACGATACTATATAATACAATATAGTGAACTCTGGTTTTCTGTAAATTTACCAAATAAAATAAGAATAACAAAATTCCAAACTCGTAAGTAAATAAGTTGTTTGTCATGTATTAGTTTAACGTTAATTAATTTATCCTTATATTTACAGTTATTATGTTATATTTATAGTTATTATGTTATATTTACTTCATCTCTTGGTAAGTCATCTTATTTATAATGTCAAAATAAATAAATAACTCGTAACTAAGTAAATAAGTTGTTTGTCAATTTACCTTTGTCCCTTTAGCATTATTACGTTATATTTAGTGTAATTAAGTTATATTAAGTGTTATTACGTTATATTTAGTGTTATTATGTTATATTAATTAGACTAGGGTATGGTAATTAATCTCGTACCATTAATAAAGTTGTGTGTATTGAAGGAACAGGTGTTTACAGACGTCCCTTCTATTACAAACGTCAACAACACTGACGCCAAGGTAATGCAGTGTTGCCATATCAGACTCGTAATGAGACAGTGTTGCCATAATACAACACAACCAACAATACTTTTTTTTATATAGCTTTTTTGGATTATGGAGTTTACATGAAAAATATGGTATTGGACTAGATGTCATATTCAACAACATTGATGGTACAAATGATGTTGTTGTTTATAGTACCGGTACGATGACTCCATAGACAAACAACAGAGCCATCGTACCATTATCTCCCCATCACCAACACCATGACATTTCTTGAACACTGCCTAATGTGACATATATAAGAGATGAATCTATGTGTTCAATCATTCTCTGTTGCACCTCGTTTATTTAACAATAATAATTAACTAAAAACATTTAATTTTATATGTTTGTTAAAATCCCAAAATTGTTGTACCAAATGTACGAAAATGAAAATTACTCGTGCATCGTACCCCAAACAAAAATATCGTTCATACAAAGTAATTATCGTACATGCAATAATCCTGAGGTGAAGTATAAATGACGGTATCCTTCACTTTACAACTCTCTCCTATGCACATATAAATTAACAAATAAATATTGCAATGATCTCAATAGTTTTCAGTATCAATTTACGTCAATCGATAAAATACTGCTAATATAACTACTATGTTGTGATTTTGAAAGTCATATAGATTGTTTTTAATTAAATATATTTGTACTTTATCAACTCGTAAGATAAAAAAAAAACAAATTACTCATAAATATAAGCTTTTTGTATATAATATATATGATTTGTAAAAGTCACACTCATATATTTATTAATTTGTTGAGAGTAAAAGAGAAACGCATCTTTATTAACATGTTTTATATATTCCGATTCTTCTGTTAACGCGTTTAAGATTCCTAGAGTAGCATTTGATTCTTATTAAATTTGTAAATACATTACTCATTTTGCTTATGATAAGAAAATGGGAAATACATTGAAATCATTCTTGGATGATTACCTCGCCCACATGATTGCTAAATTATGGTGACCTCTAAAGGAGCATGATTCATCTCAAGTCAAGGGCCATTCCTTTACGCCAAGATTTTACTATTTCTCCTGTATAATGAATATGATGTAATATGTATCAGTAGTTCAATAGAAGGTAATGCGCGAACTACACAACTATCTTGTAATAAATACACCTTCATGCACGTATTATTAATTAATCAAAATAGATATTATAATGTACAATATTATTTTCATTAACTCGAGTACCTACTCTGCTATATAAATAATGAGATAACAAAATAGTCACATATATGTATAAATTCGTATATATAAAGCCTAATACTGTATTGCATTGCTACGGTATACAGGCTACATGCTGTATAATATAACGTATGTAAGTAAGGTCGTTTGTTTGTTACCTGGAGGGTGAGAAAGTAGGCTTTAAGGTTACTTTTACTCTCCTTTTCCATGAGATGTTGTTACTCATATATGCACCACCTTATTCAGCATTGATGTATTAACAGAACAAAAGCATTTTACACATTTTAAGCTTAATAAACATTGAATTTAAATATGCTTAGGCAAATATAGGAAAAAATAAATTAAGGGTTTGGGCGCCCCTTTGGACCCAATCTAATCCCTTTTCTCCCTTCAACTCACTCTCTTAGATGTTCATGGTTTCACTGATATTATTGCATTATTTCTATTGTTTGTTTGTTTATGAATATTTTGTTTTAATTTTGTCTGAAAAGCTTATGCTTATAAACCCTCCAACGGGAACCGCCTTGACGTGGTGGCGAGCTAGACTAGAGGGGGCTCCGGCCCCTGCTCTGCCCCGATTTCGGGGAGAGAGGGTTTCTATACCTGCCAATATACTCACTAGCTCCAGCCTGCCAAGTAAGTTATACAAGTCTATGCCCGATTTTTTTGTTGTTCCTCTTGTTGTTCCTTACTCAATCTCTCAGCTTCACTCTGAGTATGCTGGCCCGTAGACACCTCCTTTCAAATACAAGGATCATTCTCTCCTCCTACACACACATGGTACAGTTGCCAAAAAAGGTATTGCGACAAATCTGGATAGAACTTTAACCCTAGTAATATCCACAACTATTTGTATGGACTATAAGTATGTATAACAGAAAGAAATATACATATCCTTCTATAATACATACTGTACTTATAATCCCTACAAACAACTATGGACATTAATATATTTAATGTTGTATCAGTACCTTTTGTGGCAACTGTACACTACATTGCACACCTATAATACCAGTGTACATGTATTGTATTATACAATGAGGGTTTTCTGTACACAGTTTCATTACACACACATAATCCAAGTGTAAAATGATGATTTACTGTAAATATACTGAGGGGAATTTCTATAAGGAATGAAACAAGAGTATAATAAATGATGTGAGTATATACAGTATACTATATACACAATGAACATGAGACTGAAATATTGCACATCTAAAAAAAAAAAAAAAAAAAAAAAAAAAAAAAAAAAAAAAAAAAAATAACATACACCTGGTTTGTATGTTACGTGTGGGGTTCCATTTTAATTAAGGTGATTTTATTCTGTTGTTGGTGAATTGTAAAGTTTCTGATTCCTTCAAACTATGCCAGGCAACACAAGACACCCTCAATGGTACTACTATACTCTGTTCAAAACTTGTGTTCCGCTGGCCTCTTATGCTTAGATAGATAGAAATAGATAGATAGACAGATAAGAGATAGATAGAAATAGAGACAGATAGAGATAGATAGAAAGATATAGATAGAAATAGATATAGATAGAAATAGAGACAGATAGAGATAGATAGATAGAAAGATATAGATAGAAATAAATATAGATATAAAGATGTAGATAGAAATAGAGACAGATAGATAGAGGAAAATGGAACACAAGTTTTGAACAGAGTATAGGTAATGTGTTTCATGTCATAGTTTGGTGGAATCATATCTCTTCCATTTTATCAACAACAGCTGAAAAATCTCTCCTAAGCAACATAACATTTTAACAATAATAATCTGATTTTCAAAGACAATTTTGTAATAATTATAATATTAATAAATACAGTATACACCTGTTTGGATGTGGGTTACATTTTAACAAAACAACAACATTTCCATAATTAATATTCTGTTGTTTAAAGATTTCTAATTAATGTCAAATGTATTTATAACGTTAACTGCAAACTAAGCCATATTCAAGAACATTGATGGTGTATAATTATGATGGTATAGTATAGTACTGGTAAAACCCAATACACACACACCACACAGCCATCGTACAGGTACCACACCGTCAGTGTTCTTGCATAACGCCAAAATTTACCATGAAGTAATTACCTCAAAAAACACAATTCACATTTTGAAATTAAGTGGAGAGTATACTTTTGATAGATTGGAGTGTCTTGATTCCTCCAAAGTATGCCAGGAAACAGACCCACATGAAGAAAAATAATGGTATCCTGTTGCCTGGAATAGTTTGGAGGAATCATAATCTCCAAAAATGTCAAAAGTATATCCTCCCCTTAAATGTTTTATATATTTTTTTCTCTACATTAGCGAGATTGTGAATAATAAAAACATAAATAAAAATGCATCCCCAATCTTGACTTGTGTTTATTTTCTTGACACACCAACACAACAACAATCAAACAACATGACTTTGACTTTATTTCATATCTATATATACAAATAAATTGGTGAGTCACAATAAATTTATATTATAACCATTTTTTTTTTGCAGGTGAAAATTGGCAATAATCATGATGAAGGGAGAATTACTAGTTGGTGAATTGGAGTGTTACTGATTCCTCCAAACTATGCCAGGAAACATATTCGCATGATTTGGTGGAATCGACGGCCTTCCAAGTTAAGGAGAAATTCACTAGTTGGTAAATTGGAAGGCTACTGATTCCTCCTAACTATACCATAAAACACACAGACAGACAGACAGACACAATATATTATACTAATATCTGTTTATAATTATATCTGTTTAGTGGCATAATTTGGAGGAATCATAGACCTTCTAATTTACCAACAAAATAATCTCACCTTAATTAAATAATTTCCCCTATAAACAGTGATGAATTGAATGTATATAAATACATACATATGCACACACATGCACACATATATACACGTACAGTATTTGCACATAATAAAAATGTATGCCCGCACGCACACACTAAAACATGTGCTTGAGAGAAAGAGAGAAAGTGAGAGAGAAAAAGAGAGAAAGTGAGAGAGAGAGAGAGAGAGAGAGAGAAAGAAAGAGAGAAAGAGAAAGAGAGAGAAAGAGAGAAAAAAAAAGAGAGAGAGAGAGCCAGAGATGAAAAAATAAGATAAGAAAAGAGAGAGTAAGAGAGAGTGTCCCATAGGTGATGTTATGGTGTGGGGTTCGTCTCTGTCACGGATGTAAGGTAATGTCGGGCCCCTCAAGTGCGTTTCTTTGGGGCCCTCGAATATTTGGATCCATACACAGGCCCCAATGGTGATACTGTATTGGGCCCCTGAGTGCATTTCTTTGGGCCCATGACTTTTGGGTTCCATACACGGCCCTAAAGGTGACATCGGGTCCCTAAGTACAGTTTTTTGGCCCATAATTATAAACAGGTTTTATACACGGGCCTTATTGGTGATATTGGGCCCCTAAGTGTAGTTTTTTGGCCCGTAATTATAAACAGGTTTTATACACAGGCTTTATTGGTGATATTGGGCCCCTAAGTGTATTTCTGGTGGGGGTCCGTGACTATCTAATCCTGTTGTAGCATTGGGCCACGGACCCTCGTGATGCAAGTGTGGGCCCCAAACTGTAGCAACATCTAGTGTGGACCCCTATAAAGGTTATCAGTGCAATCTGGTGGCCCAAACACTGAAGGAACTTGAAACTATGGCCCCCAATATTTCAGAAGGGTGCATTATCATCAGTCCGGTACATCTGGGCTCCTAGCTTGATATCAGGTCAAAATTAGGCAGACGACACCCATCCCTTTTTATCATTTCCGGGCCCCAAACTGGACCCCCGGAGTGGACGCCGCCGGGCACGTCACCTCGCCGCCGGGCCCGTAAGACCGGCACCGTTCCCTCACTCGGCAGGCAACGGGCGGTATTTCTTAATTCTCTTCCATTCACCCGTGTTGTAGTTCATTTGGAAGTGTGTCTCAGCAAGCATTGTTAACACACATCCTTCAGGCTGACCAACTGTTTCTTCACCTTCACTAAGTTTGATGGTTACAATGTTACCAAGATGAGGACACGGATTTTCTGTACGGGGAGAAAGAGTATATATAAACACATGGTTAAAACACCTTCTCTTTCACTTAGTTTGATAGTTTTAATGTTACCAAGATGAGGACAGGGATTTTCTGTACGGGGAGAAAGAGTATATATAAACACATTATATAAATACATGGTTAAACACCTTCTCTTTCACTTAGTTTGATAGTTTTAATGTTACCAAAATGAGGACAGGGATTTTCTGTATGGGGAGAAAGAATATATATAAACAAATTATATAAACACATAATATAAACACATATACACATGGATAAACACCTTCTCTTTCACTTAGTTTGATAGTTACAATGTTACCAAGATAAGGACATGGATTTTCTGTACAGCGAAAAAAAAAAAGAGTTAGACGTTATTTAATGAATGAATACAGACTAATATAATTAATACAGTAGACAGACAGACATACATACAGATAGATAAAGGTAATACACACCTCTAGACCCAGCCATGAATCCGAGTATAAGTGCCTTCTCTGGTCTGGTGACTTTGTTGCTCGTACGAAACATTTCCTGAGCCTCTAACATCTGTTCTCTCTGTAAACACAACACAAATAGGGACAGTTAAGGGGTGTGGGAATAGGGGGACAGGCTTGGGGGGGGTTTGGTAATAAGGGGGTAGGGGTTTGGTAATAAGGGGGTGGGGGTTGGGGTGTGTGGGAGTAGGGGGACAGGCTTGGGGAGTGTGGGAATAAGGGTGTGGGAGTAAGCCTTCAGTAAGGGGACAGGCTTGGGGGTGGGGGTTGGGGGGTGCGGGAATAGGGGACATTAGGCTTTCGACCCACCCCAAGCCTGTCCCCCTATTCCCGCACCCCCCCCCCCCCCAAGCCTGTCCCCTACTCCCACACTCCCTTAATTAATTGGAACACTTTTGATACATTGGAGTGCCTTGATTCCTCCAAAGTATGCCGGGAAACAACAGGATCAGATGAAGTTAATGGTGTACTGTTGCTTGGAATAGTTTGGAGGAATCATTTGCTCCAGATTTACTAGCACTGTATTTTTCCCCTTAATTATCTATGTTTTTACTGTATGTATTTTTTTTTTTTTTTTTTTTTATCTATTAGTAAATGTGTATGTCTATTTATGTGTGCATGTATGTGTGCATGTATGTATGTATGTATGTATATATGTATGTATGTATATATGTATGTATGTATATATGTATGTATATATCTATGTATGTATGTATGTATGTGTATGTGTGTATGTATGTATATGTGTGCATGTATGTATGTATGTATGTATATGTGTGTGTATATAACTTACTGTAAGTGATAGTCCACGTTTCTGTTGTTGTTGTGGTGTAATGGCGGCCTGAGCGGCGGCTGACACCGTCTGTGTCGGCTGTGGCGCCTGGGGAGTGTCTGCCGGTTGTGGTGTGACAGTAATGACTTGGGTGGTGGTTTGTTGTGGTGGCGGCTGTGTCGGCTGAGGGGGCGGAGTGGCGGCTGGTGCAGGGATGGTGGCCGCCACATTAGCCGCCAGTGGTGTCGTCGTGTACACAAGTTCAGGTTGTACTGGCTGTAATGTAATGTAAATATTTCATATATATTAAATAAGTACAGTAATAAAATGTTGTAATAATATATCTAATGGTATTATAATAATGAAACCGTTTATAAATAAAAATAAAATAATATATCTAATGGTATTATAATATTGAAACCGTTTATAAATAAAAATAAAATAATATATCTACTAGTATCATAATAATGAAACCGTTTATAAATAAAAATAAAATAAAAATCAACTGTTATTATAATATTGTAACGGTTTATAAATAAGTAACTGACCTGTAACGTTGCATATTGTGGTTGTGTACCGGTTGTGACGGGTTCACCTCCCGCCGCTACAGCCACCGCTACAGACACAGCAGGTACTACATCAGCAGCCGTAAATACAGGTGTGGCGTGAACCGTTCTGTACACCTGTAATTAACAAAATACACAATAATAATAATAATAATAATATTTATACAATGTTGAAAATATTGATAAAAGGTTAAAAATAATATATAACCATTCTTAATTCAATAATAAATAATAACAATATCTATACAATATTTGAAAATATTGATAAAAGGTTAAAAACAATATATAAAAAATCTTAAGTCTATAAAATATTAATAATATCTAAACAATGTTACTAATATCTATAAAATAAATGTCAATAAAATGTTAAAAAAAACTGAATATTGCACATTATTGAGTGTGTGTTGATTCCTCCAAATTATAGCAATAAACAACAGTACCAGGTTAATAATAATAATAGTGGCCAGTCTGTTGTTTATATGGAAGAGTTTGTAGGAATCATTTACTCTGGATAAATTTACCAACACAGTACAGTTGAAGCAAGTAGAAAGTGCAAGAAATATCTGGCTGTATATGGCAACATCTGACAGTTGTTTGTAATAATCCCTCGTATCTTTATGAATGAATACACACTGGGAACCCAAAGCCAATGCTAGGTGGAACGTGATTGGCTGAACTTTTGAGTGGTGGTGAAGATATTGACATAAACAGTCAGAGGTTTCTTACACTTTCTACTTGCTTAAGGGGGTGTAGGAGAAGGGGACAGGCTTGGGGGATTTTTGGGGGGGTGAGAGTAGGGAAAAAGGCTTGGGGGGGTTAGGGGGGGTGCGGGAATAGAGCCTGTCCCCTATTCCCACACACACCCACACCCAACCCCAAGCCTGTCCCCCTATTCCCGCACCCTCCAACCCCAAACCTGTCCCCCAAGTCCCACACCCCCTTAACTGTACTAGCCGCCTCCTCCTCCCTCCTATTTACCACAGTGGCAGGTGACACACCACCCTGTGTACTGGGTGTAACAATTATCCTTTGTGTGGGTGTAGTGGGTGTAGTAGGAGTTGCAGCAGTGGGTGTGGAAGGTGTTGCCCGACCACTACCACCACCACCGCCGCCGCCACCACCAGTCACTACCACCGTCGTACTGGCCGCCTGTACAGCTGTGCGTGTGGTAACGGTACCGGCTGTTACGGCTGTACCTGTTACCGGGTTATTATTATTATTATTAGATATTTGGGTGTTATAAATATTAGGTACATGGGTGTTATAAATACTTAGGCATTAAGGTATTATAATTATTTAAAATACAGTATCTAGTTAACACCTCATATTTTACAAAACAATTAAAGATGTTATTATAATGATGATAATAACAATTCCACATGTAATAATCATAATAATAACATATAACAATAGTAATATATAATAATAATAATAATAATTATAATAAAAATAATAATAATCATCAATACCCTATTACCTTTTCTTCAATAATAATAATAATAATAATAATAATATAATAATAATAATAATCTTACCTGATGCTAATATAGGTATAGTTGGTGTTCATGGTTAATAATAATAATAATAATAATAATAATAATAATAATAATAATAATAATAATAATAATAATAATAATAATAATAATAATACTAATACTAATACTAATATAATACTACTACTACTACTAATCTTACCTGATGCTAATATAGGTGTAGTTGGTGTTGGTGTTCCTGGTGTAGGTGGATTAGAAGGTGTGAGTCCAGCTGCATAGTCTGGTGTTTGTGGTGTTGGTGGCTGTGTCAGTGAGGTGGAGGAGGCTGTGGCTGCTGTGCTCGGAGGCTGTGTGTTCTGTGCTTGTTTACCCTCCGCCGTCGACTGTGTTCCTCCCGCAGCCGCCGCTACCGCTGCTGCTTGTTGTTGTTGTTGTTGTTGTTCACGTCGCTTCTCTTCGATGGCTTCGGCCTTGGCGTCGGCTGAGTCTTGGAGTTTGCGTCTCTTTTTGGCCTGCACAAATAATCATAAAAATAAATATGAATGTGTGTGTGTGTGTGTATATGGTAAGAAGTCTAATCCATCACTCTCTCTCTCTCTCTCACCTATAATTTAATCTATCTCTCCCCTGTAATCTCTCTCTCACTTGTAGTTTAATTATATATACATCTCTCTCACTTATAATTTAATCTATCTCTCCCCTGTAATCTCTCTCTCACTTGTAGCTTAATTATATATACAGTACATCTCTCTCTCTCTCTCTCTCTCTCTCTCTCTCTCTCTGTCCAAGTCTCACCTGTTGTACTGCAATGGGTGACTCTGTAATCTCCAATAATTTAATTCCACCATCTTTCCTAACAGTGGATGGTCTGGCTAACGGTCGGCTCACAGGAGTAGACCCCAAACCAGACCCTCGAAGACCAGAACCAGGTAGACGACTCGGAATACCCTTGAGGGGGGCTGTGGGGTGAAAAGATAGATAAATAGATAGATAGATAAATATAGATAGATAGATAGATAGATAAATAGATAGATAGATAGATAAATAGATAGATAAATAGATAGATAAATAGATAGATAGATAGATAAATAGATAGATATAGATAGATAGATAGATAAATAGATAGATAAATAGATAGATAGATAGATAAATATGAGGTGTCTGCATATATACAGTTTTCACACACACACACACAGACAGACAGGGATGTAAACAATACCCACTGGTGTCATTCATTTTCCTGGGCATTCCTCTGGAGCGTACAGGAACGGTTGGTAGTTGACTCTTTTTAACATTAGCCTGAGCATCAGAGGATCGATGTAGCAACTCAGCTCTCAGTGCAGCAGCCTTGGGTTTACGTTTGAGGGCGAAGTGTTTGGTGAGTGGGGCCTGGGGTTGGGAGTAGGGGTGGAGGTAGTAGTGGTATTAATGGTGGCGGTTACAATATCTCTACGCTCTCTATATAACATAATTAAATTTAGCGTTACATAATCTTTTTACCACAGGCTCAGTAATTCACTTATACACTTTTTATACATTAAGTCCTCAATAAAAGATGAACAAATCTAGCATTACACTATCTATTTAACACATGTCAGTATTATAAATCAATTATATATACAGTACAGTAGGCCCTCGATATAAGACTATTAAATTTAACACAGACTCAGTATATATAGATGGTTTGGGTGTAAAGTGTTTGGAGATGGTAATAATATAGTTCCTCAAGGTGTCTGGCAGAGCAGTCCCAAGCTACTAAGGAAGGTCATGGCCTCAACCAGGCTTTCCCACAGTGACCTCAGACAGTGTATGTTATGTTGTTGGTGAGTGTGGTTGTGTACATTGTAGTCTTCCATAATATGCTTAATAAAATGGAGTGTTGTATTACATCCTGGACATAGAGTTATCATAACTATGATAACTAGAATTACTACAATACTGTACCAAACTACTACTACATGTACTACTACTACCATTGCACCTACCTGACTACCAGCGGCTGCCATGAAGGCATTACGGTTGAGATAATTACATTCCATTGGAAGGAGACCTAATTCACTGTGCTTCTTAACCAACTTTCTCAGTTCTGTTGTCAAGTCGTGGGTAATGCGTTGATTCTCTGGGGGCTCTCTGGGGGAAACAACCAGATATAATGAAATTGATTTAGTATACACACACACATATTATATATTCTCTCAACACACACACACATACGCATATTCTCTCTCAACGAGTCAACATACACATACACATTTTCTCTCTCAACACACACACATGTATGCATTTTCTCTCTCAACACACACACACACAGATTATCTCTCTCAACACACACACATAGATTATCTCTCTCAACACACACACACATAGATTATCTCTCTCAACACACACCTAAACACTGACCTGATATCAAGGTTTAGATGGCCAGAAGATGGACAAGTACGCATTATCTCTGCCAACATGGCCACCCAGGCTTCACTGTCCACAACAGCAACCTCCAAAATCTCCTCCAACTCACCTCGCCACTGTCGTAACAAGAAATAATAATAATAATAATATGTGGTAATAATAATACTAGTGATATGTGGTACTGTACAGAGAAACAATAATAATAATAATATGTGGTAATAATAATACTATAATGCATATCTACCCACTTCCTCCACCTATGCTGCCTGACATATAACTGAACCTTCAGCCTTAGTGTACCTGCAGAGTAATGCTATTCCCTTTATACCCTAATACTATCTCTACCATGCCCATTGAACCAAGTAAAGGGGTAGCCAATCAGGTGAGTTGTCTAGCTGTCTTGTTGGTGGCCAGTGAGACTATCAAAAGTGAGTCTCAATGGCCAGTGAGTCAACCAAGGCTCAGTTATATGTGAGACAACATAGGTGTATGAAGTGGTGGGGTAGGATTAAGTGTTACCACATCCAGTTAGTGGGAATGTGCCCCAGTCACTTTATCATAGTTTACACCGGTTATATCCCGGTAGTTTGCTCAGGTTAGGTCCTAATAGTTTGCCCAGGTTAGGTCCCGGTAGTTTACACCGGTTATATCCCGGTAGTTTGCTCAGGTTATATCCCGGTAGTATGCCAAAGTTCGGTCCTGGTAGTCTGTCCAGGTTAGGTCCCGGTAGTTTGTTGTGATCTAACTTAGGTTAGGTTAGGTCAAACTAATTTCCAAATTATGTTTATAAAACTTAGCAAATCTCGAAAACGTGGACAACTCTGATAATAAACACCAAAGATGAAAAGTGTATTAAGTTAGTATGGTCTAAAATAGTGGGTAATAATACGAAAATAATACTACAATATAAAGTTAGTTAAAAGAATACTTATACACATTTACCAGGGTCTACAATAAGTAAAAAAAATACAGTGAGTGAATAAGTGAAAGATCCAAGTATTTATTTATTCATTCTATATCTTGTGGTGTAGTGTAAATAAATAAAATAATACTATAAATAAGTTTGTTTACCCTCATCAATTCTCACCTCTTCAACATTACGTTTGGGTATGTGGAAAAAACTCAGTAATAATTTGAGTTTAACTTGTGTCTGCAGCTCAACAAAACACTCCTTAATATTCCTCAGTACATCTACGTTTAATTGAGCACAAATGGAACCCTCGGACCAGGTGTCAGAAGACGTGCCGAGTTTATTATGAAGCCAAAGAGAAATATCACTATCCCTCGCTGCCGCCATCTTGTCACTCACTCGGTTGGTAAGTCTCAGTGTTGCCAGATCAGAGGGAACATATAAATAATAGGCTTCAGCGTTGTTACCAATTCTCAAATACCTACAGTATTATATATTAATTAATAAGCAAGATTGGTGGGACACAGGAGGTTTTGTTGTCATTCTCGCTGGCTGCTGACGCTAGCAAGATATTACCAGTGTGACGGATAACAAGTTTTTGCTAGAAAGGCAGGTAGCAAAAGCAAGTGGCAAGCTAGCCAGAATTGCCCAGTGTGCCGCCACCTTAACTCGGCCAACACTGTTCCCCTGTTAAATCCGCTGGCGATCACACGCAATCCTTCAGTTAGTTACCCCGGTTCCCGGTTAAATCCGGTTCCCTGTTAAATCCGCTGGCGATCACACGCAATCCTTCAGTTAGTTACCCCGGTTCCCGGGGTAACTAACTGAAGGATTGCGTGTGAACGCCAGCGCCAGCGGATTTAATTTGGAAGTTGGTTAACGGAGTGATGGCCGAGTTATGATGTATTTTGCAAAAATCTTCCCCGCGATAATTACTGATACATCGTACGTCAGCTGGAGATTTCGAGCCATTTTTCTGGGTATTATCTAGAAATCTGGAGATTTCCTATTATTTTATCAAAAAATCTGAGATTCGACTAAAAATCAGGAGATATACGATTTATTACAACAACAACAAAAAACATTAATATTATAATCGGGTGAGGTTAGTAGGTGAAGTGTAATAAGGTGCTTGTTGGTGTCTACTACATAATAATTAATTAATTATGAAAAAATAGCAATAATAATAATAATGGTGAAAAATAATAATAATGATAATAAAATAACCTTTTGTATATATGATAGTTTAGGCTTTGGCCGCTAGGTAGACAGACCATGGAGGTATAATCTAAGAGGAAAAAGCCAAGGCTATTATAGTGTTCTGATATTAACTATTAATGTATAACCTGACGTATATATAGCATTGACAGGGTTATAAAAGATAAACTGGCTCCATGGGGGGACCTATTGTAAAGTAGGCAAGATTGGTGGGACACAGGAGGTTTTGTTGTCATTCTCGCTGGCTGCTGACGCTAGCAAGATATTACCAGTGTAACTCGGCCAACACTGTTCCCCTGTTAAATCCGCTGGCGATCACACGCAATCCTTCAGTTAGTTACCCCGGTTCCCGGTTAAATCCGGTTCCCTGTTAAATCCGCTGGCGATCACACGCAATCCTTCAGTTAGTTACCCCGGTTCCCGGGGTAACTAACTGAAGGATTGCGTGTGAACGCCAGCGGATTTAATTTGGAAGTTGGTTAACGGAGTGATGGCCGAGTTATGATGTATTTTGCAAAAATCTTCCCCGCGATAATTACTGATACATCGTACGTCAGCTGGAGATTTCGAGCCATTTTTCTGGGTATTATCTAGAAATCTGGAGATTTCCTATTATTTTATCAAAAAATCTGAGATTCGACTAAAAATCAGGAGATATACGATTTATTACAACAACAACAAAAAACATTAATATTATAATCGGGTGAGGTTAGTAGGTGAAGTGTAATAAGGTGCTTGTTGGTGTCTACTACATAATAATTAATTAATTATGAAAAAATAGCAATAATAATAATAATGGTGAAAAATAATAATAATGATAATAAAATAACCTTTTGTATATATGATAGTTTAGGCTTTGGCCGCTAGGTAGACAGACCATGGAGGTATAATCTAAGAGGAAAAAGCCAAGGCTATTATAGTGTTCTGATATTAACTATTAATGTATAACCTGACGTATATATAGCATTGACAGGGTTATAAAAGATAAACTGGCTCCATGGGGGGACCTATTGTAAAGTAGGCAAGATTGGTGGGACACAGGAGGTTTTGTTGTCATTCTCGCTGGCTGCTGACGCTAGCAAGATATTACCAGTGTAACTCGGCCAACACTGTTCCCCTGTTAAATCCGCTGGCGATCACACGCAATCCTTCAGTTAGTTACCCCGGTTCCCGGTTAAATCCGGTTCCCTGTTAAATCCGCTGGCGATCACACGCAATCCTTCAGTTAGTTACCCCGGTTCCCGGGGTAACTAACTGAAGGATTGCGTGTGAACGCCAGCGGATTTAATTTGGAAGTTGGTTAACGGAGTGATGGCCGAGTTATGATGTATTTTGCAAAAATCTTCCCCGCGATAATTACTGATACATCGTACGTCAGCTGGAGATTTCGAGCCATTTTTCTGGGTATTATCTAGAAATCTGGAGATTTCCTATTATTTTATCAAAAAATCTGAGATTCGACTAAAAATCAGGAGATATACGATTTATTACAACAACAAAAAACATTAATATTATAATCGGGTGAGGTTAGTAGGTGAAGTGTAATAAGGTGCTTGTTGGTGTCTACTACATAATAATTAATTAATTATGAAAAAATAGCAATAATAATAATAATGGTGAAAAATAATAATAATGATAATAAAATAACCTTTTGTATATATGATAGTTTAGGCTTTGGCCGCTAGGTAGACAGACCATGGAGGTATAATCTAAGAGGAAAAAGCCAAGGCTATTATAGTGTTCTGATATTAACTATTAATGTATAACCTGACGTATATATAGCATTGACAGGGTTATAAAAGATAAACTGGCTCCATGGGGGGACCTATTGTAAAGTAGGCAAGATTGGTGGGACACAGGAGGTTTTGTTGTCATTCTCGCTGGCTGCTGACGCTAGCAAGATATTACCAGTGTAACTCGGCCAACACTGTTCCCCTGTTAAATCCGCTGGCGATCACACGCAATCCTTCAGTTAGTTACCCCGGTTCCCGGTTAAATCCGGTTCCCTGTTAAATCCGCTGGCGATCACACGCAATCCTTCAGTTAGTTACCCCGGTTCCCGGGGTAACTAACTGAAGGATTGCGTGTGAACGCCAGCGGATTTAATTTGGAAGTTGGTTAACGGAGTGATGGCCGAGTTATGATGTATTTTGCAAAAATCTTCCCCGCGATAATTACTGATACATCGTACGTCAGCTGGAGATTTCGAGCCATTTTTCTGGGTATTATCTAGAAATCTGGAGATTTCCTATTATTTTATCAAAAAATCTGAGATTCGACTAAAAATCAGGAGATATACGATTTATTACAACAACAACAAAAAACATTAATATTATAATCGGGTGAGGTTAGTAGGTGAAGTGTAATAAGGTGCTTGTTGGTGTCTACTACATAATAATTAATTAATTATGAAAAAATAGCAATAATAATAATAATGGTGAAAAATAATAATAATGATAATAAAATAACCTTTTGTATATATGATAGTTTAGGCTTTGGCCGCTAGGTAGACAGACGACGTCTTTTTATCCTACCGCAGACTACGATACAGCATGAATTTTTATTTTATTTTCCAATTTCATCCGTCTGTGTGTATTTCTACCGATCATACTGGCATGAAATGGGTGTATTAATTAAGTAAGCTTCACTATACGGTATAACGCGTGGTAATTAAGGCGTAATTAATGTGTAATTAAGGAAATAACGGCAATGCCTTGTCCGTCCTGGGAGGAATATTGGTCAGTGTTAAAATGGCTACGGTAGGGGAGGAGCCCAACGAAAGAAAATAAAGGAAATAATTGATAATTACGGTGGATAGGAGGACGTAGGAAGAAAGAAGTGTATAGAGGAAGGAAGAATAACTCATAAGGAAAAGAGTGAGTGATAATAGAAGCAGGGTAATAGAGAGAAATAGAAAAAATAATAATAATAACACTGAATGAGAAAATGATAATAAGACAGAAAGAGAAATAATAATAATAACACGGAAAAAGTAATAATAATAACAATGGGCTAGTCGAAATAATAATAATAATCATAATACCGTAGTAATAATAATAATAATAGTCGTAATAATAATAATAATATCTTGGTAGTAATAATAATAAAACGAAAACGCCAGATATCCAGAATGTCTTCATGTGCCTCTGAAAAATAAGGCCTTCTCGAAAGCTTAATTGGAAATCAGAGCATGTATATATGTTATTAGAAATATGCAGAGAACTTCCAATATTGTGGGATCCTGGACATGAGCAGTATATCTATCTATATATATATATATATCTATATATATATCTGTACTGTACAGCTGGACATTACACATCTAACGTTACCACCAATCAACTTAACTGCAGGTACAGTATATATCTTGAGGTTTTTTTATTTCCCTGTTTTAACTTAGATCATAGGTGCCCAAACAATATCATACTAAAGATTCCCAAACATGAGCCTCAGCCTATGAATCCCATGCAGATCCCAGTTGGGGAAATTCAGACTACACCTTTTCACCCTCAAATAAAAATAAAACAACTTAAGTTTAATATAAAACAACTAAAGTTTTATTTAGAACAACAGACTTCAAATTAAAACTCCTTAAGTTTATATTAGAACATCTGAAGTTTAATTTTAAATATTTGTATACCAGTACTTTAAAACACTTGAAGTTTGATTTTAATGAATTGAAGTTTTATTCAAATTATGTGAACTTTAAATTAAAATAAAGCAAGTAATATAGTTAATTGATTGTAGACTAATATATGTATATGTGATTTGTAATGTAAAGATTTCCTTACATAAATTACAATTTCATAAACATTCTTGATAAATTAAACATAATAACTGTGATTCCTTTACGGTCCATCAATAAAGTAAAAACAAATCCCATGTGATTTACAATAGAAAAAGGTAAATAAAATAAATTACCAAAATGCATATGCACTCACATTTACATTGGCTATGCTAAGATTAATGTGGCTCTTATTTTTCAGATGATGTCCAGGCCAAGTTTGTGACTTTCAAGGGATCCTTTCAACAAGAGGTGAAGAAGATCCACAACACACCGAGTGGGTCTAGTGGGGGTGCACGGCCAAAGTGGGAATTTTTTGATAGGATTGGGATACAAAGACAGTCATGGGCATGCTCGGTATCAACGGACAAAAACTGACATGGATACATAATAAGTGTTTTTATCTTCAAGCACGGGATTGGAGTGTTAAAAGAAAGTGAATACAGTACCTGCGGTACTTAAAATGTTAAACAAACATGCTGAATAATCTAAATTTGTAATGAAGTACAATGATTACTTCTCCCTATATAACGGTAGCAACGTTATAGAATTAGCCAGACCTAACCTAACCAAATCTGGAACGGGTCAAACCACCCCAAAACTATTCGCCATTTGCATTATTTACATTTCCCAAGAACAGGCAAGCTGCCCCATACACTGCTCTGGACCGTGCTTGCTTGGATATGAAGACGGTTTTGGTTTCAGCGGCTGTACGCATGGATCATCTTCATATTCCTTTGGCCGTGATATTTATTAAATAGTACAACACTTGTGATACTATATATTAAACAGTATTTTCAAAACTTTTCTGTACTTTCCTTAACCATGTACTGTATTCTGTATTTAAGAAATTTCACCTAACACAATGACTACTTTTTTAGATAATAGAAGTTAAGAAAATTCAAACCAAGACAAAATAAAACTTTGTATTGTATCTATTATTACTATCTAACCAAGCCAAAACAATAATGCATATAATATGCTCATATTTTAATTCTGTAAGTTGAAGACATGGACCAAAATGCATTTTATGCAACAAAATAATAGGTCTGTGATGAAATATGTACTACATTTCAACCTAGGTGAGTGGAATTATAAATGGGAATTTGACACACAAACATCTATTGATGGAGATGAAAGGTTGTTTGAGAATTTATTATGTATTCTCCAAATAATAAGGAATAGAGTTACATTGTACAGTATTCCACCTAAGCCAAATGCACATACTGTACTGTACCAGTGGCCTTTTTGGTATGTCTTTATCAGAGCTGTTTTCCCAATTTTTTTGTCTCATAAAATATTTATTTGTTTTATTACTTTTTTATATAGAGAGAGATAGAAAGTGGTGAGGGGAGAATAGTCATGTTCAGGGAAAGTTTAGTGTTGAGAAATGAATAAATTATGAAAACATAGGGGAGTCCAACCTAACCTACAGTATAGTCGTTTTTATGAATACTAATTTACACAGCTAATTTGACCTCAATATTCTTTACTCAAGCAAAATAATACTATCAAATGCAATAAATAAACATAGATATATATATTTACATGATCCAAACTACATTAACTTTAAATAGCACTTAATATAATTGCAAAATTCATCTTAGAATGGTCAAAAATAGTGGGTAATGATACTAAAATATACAATATAGTGAGTGAAGTACAGTACTTCTATATCAATACCATGAAAAGTGTTAGAATGGTTAAAAATAGTGGGGAATGATACTGAAATATACATTACAGTGAACACAGTACTAAAGTAAATTTACAGCACAATTTTCACAAGACAGTATATTAGGTTAGATATAATAAAAGGAATGCAAAGAAATACAATGTTACAAGTAATAAGTACAGTATAAGTTTAGTACTCTCGTATATAAGTGACATTAATCCAATGTATTTTCGGTACCGTTTTTTCTACTGGAGTTATTTAATCAATTTTTAATTAATGTCTTTGTTAGATTTGGTTATAAAAGTCAATTTGTTTGTTTACATTATTTTTACTTCAGCATTCTTTGTAAAGTAGGCAAGATTGGTGGGACACAGGAGGTTTTGTTGTCATTCTCGCTGGCTGCTGACGCTAGCAAGATATTACCAGTGTGACGGATAACAAGTTTTTGCTAGAAAGGCAGGTAGCAAAAGCAAGTGGCAAGCTAGCCAGAATTGCCCAGTGTGCCGCCACCTTAACTCGGCCAACACTGTTCCCCTGTTAAATCCGCTGGCGATCACACGCAATCCTTCAGTTAGTTACCCCGGTTCCCGGTTAAATCCGGTTCCCTGTTAAATCCGCTGGCGATCACACGCAATCCTTCAGTTAGTTACCCCGGTTCCCGGGGTAACTAACTGAAGGATTGCGTGTGAACGCCAGCGGATTTAATTTGGAAGTTGGTTAACGGAGTGATGGCCGAGTTATGATGTATTTTGCAAAAATCTTCCCCGCGATAATTACTGATACATCGTACGTCAGCTGGAGATTTCGAGCCATTTTTCTGGGTATTATCTAGAAATCTGGAGATTTCCTATTATTTTATCAAAAAATCTGAGATTCGACTAAAATTCAGGAGATATACGATTTATTACAACAACAACAAAAAATTTGCTGCTAACTTTGACAAATAAAGCTGTATTTGCTGCTAACTTAGACAAATAAAGCTCTTTTTGGCATGGAGAGTGACTATATAATCATTTTTGCTGCTAACTGTGACAAATAAAGCTGTATTTGCTGCTAACTTTGACAAATATAGCAGCTTTTTGTTAAATGGAGTGTAGCGGTTGTTGCTATATGCTGACCGGATGTAAACAAAGATAGTGGGAGGAGGAAGGAGGTGTCACCGAATTATTAGTCATTATTATTGTACTATTTTTGGGTTTAATATGCCTGTAAGTATCATTTTTACGCCTTTATATCATCTTAAACACAACTATACAAATGTTAGATTATATATTGATGGTTTAATAAGGATATATATACATAATTATGGTGTTAAAATAATATTGTTATATACAAATAATTATATACGTAAACCCAACTCAATTTAATATACCGGTGTCTTTATTTCTTTTATTATTACATATATATGAGGTTCAGACCATTTTTAATCTATATATTGTTTTAGATACATTAGTGATTATTTTAACATGATAAGTATGGAATATAAAAAGTTACGAGAATTAAAGGAATTAGTGTTTTTTAATGTTTTTATTTTTATAGGTGTGTCAAAAGCTGATTTACTCTATGGGTGGGATTTTTAATTAAAGGGGGTGCGGGAGTAGGGGGACAGGCTCGGGGTGGGGGGAGGAATAGGGGGACAGGCTTGGGGGTGGGGGGGAGGAATAGCCTACTGTTGTGATAATTTTTGTACCTATATCAACTAACCTTTCTTTACATTGTGTTTAAAGGCGGTAAATTATAGCCTACTGTTGTGATAATTTTTGTACAGTACTTATATCAACTAACCTTTCTCTACCTAGTGTTTAAATTATGTTGTGATAATTTGTGTACAGTACCTATATCAACTAACCTTTCTTTAGGAGGTATCAACTAATCTTTCTTTACCTAATTGTATTTAAGGCGTACCACTGTAACCTGACCCACCCTGGCTCCGTAGTGGGTGATAATTTGTGTACCTATATCAACTAACCTTTCTTTACATTATATTTAAAGGCTGTAAATTATAGCCTAAGTTACTATTATGATAATTTTTGTACCTATATCAACTAACCTTTCTTTACATTGTGTTTAAAGGCGGTAAATTATAGCCTACTGTTGTGATAATTTGTGTACCTATATCAACTAACCTTTCTCTACCTTGTGTTTAAATTATGTTGTGATAATTTGTGTACAGTACCTATATCAACTAACCTTTCTTTAGGAGGTATCAACTAATCTTTCTTTATATTGTGTTTAAATTATAACCTACTGTTGTGATAATTTTTGTACAGTACCTATATCAACTAACCTTTCTTTACATTATATTTAAAGGCTGTAAATTCTAGCCTAAGTTACTCTTATGATAATTTGTGTACCTATATCAACTAATCTTTCTCTACATTGTGTTTAAAGGCTGTAAATTATAGCCTACTGTTGTGATAATTTTTGTACAGTACCTATATCAACTAACCTTTCTTTAGGAGGTATCAAATAATCTTTTCTTATATTGTGTTTAAATTATAACCTACTGTTGTGATAATTTTTGTACAGTACCTATATCAACTAACCTTTCTTTAGGAGGTATCAACTAATCTTTCTTTACCTAATTGTATTTAAGGCATACCACTGTAACCTGACCCACCCTGGCTCCGTGGTGGGTAACATGGCTATGCTGCCGCTGAGAACCAAATACCGTGGTCCCGCCCCTCTCATGTCTGGTGACGGTTTGGACGTGGTGGACGAGGCCCTACAGTACTTCAAGGCCAACGTTTTTTTCCGCACGTACGAGGTTAAGGTGAGAACGGACCCACCCACCCACCCACCCATTTTTTTTTTTTGTGTGTGTGTGTGTGTGTTATAATTTTTTTTTTTTTTTTTTTGTGTAATTTTTTTTTTTTTTTTTTTTTTTTCCATTTACTATACTGTACTATGATTATAATTTGTTTTACAGGGTGAGTGTGACCGTACTCTGATCTACGTGACGCTGTACATCACCGAATGCCTCAAGAAGCTGGCCAAATGTAAGGACAAGAACACTGGAGGTACTGAGATGTATTCCCTGGCAGTGTCCAAGTTTCCCATCCCAGGAGACCCGGGTTTTCCTCTCAATGCCGTCTATGCTCGGGCCAAGAACGAAGCTGATCTCGGTAACTCGGTATACATTTGTTCATAAAATAGATTATTAAATATATTACAAAAACTTCATAATTTTGTTCAGTAAAATAGATTATTAAATATATTACTTCCCAATTCATTTACAAAAACTTCATAAATTCCTTAGCCTGAATGATGCTGATCTCGGTAAATGTGTATAGATTTGTTCAGTAAAATTGATTATTAAATATATTACTGCCCAATTCATTTACAAAAACTTCATAGTTTTGTTCAGTATAATAGATTACAGTACAGTATTAAATTTATTACTGCCCAATTCATTTACAAAAACTTCATAATTGACACTGATCTCGGTAACTGTGTATATATTTGTTCAGTAAAATAGATTACAGTACAGTATTAAATATATTACTGCCCAATTTATTTACAAAAACTTCATAAATTTGTTCAGTATAATAGATTCATCATCATCATCATCATTTTCGTTTAACGTCCGTATTTTCCCATTTAGTCTGGGGTTGGACGGGTGATGACAGTTCTCCACATCTGTCTATCTTGTACCATATGTTCTTCTATTCCCATTAAATTCATTCATATCTTCCATTACACACCCTCTCCACTTTTTCTCTGTAGATGATAATAATAACCCGAGGTGTATATTGTTACAGAACTGATGCAGCAATACCTCCAACAAGTGAGGCAGGAGACGGGACTGAGGGTGTGTGAGCGAGTCTTCAGCACACCCGACGGCAAACCATCCAAGTGGTGGCTATGTTTCACCAAGAAGAAGTTTATGGATAAATCACTATTGGCCCCAAGTGCATAAATCACACAACAACAATATACATACATTTAAATTCATCTATCAGTTTCTTAGGCCTTTTTTTGTCCCAAGTGCATAAATGACATCTATCAGTTTCTTAGGCCTTTTTTACCCCAAGTGCATAAATGACATCACAACAATATACAGTACATTTAAATTCATCTATCAGTTTCTTAGGCCTTTTTTGTCCCATGTGCATAAATGACATCACAACAATACATTTATATCCATCTATGATTCTACAGTATCAGTTTCTTGGGACAGTTTAGGACATATGTGAATTTAAATGAGGTAAATCTGGCCTGAGAATAGAGGGGAGATTCAAGAAACAAAATATAGAGGTAGAGAAAAGAAATATTTTAATTAACGTTAGGATCATTTTGCAAGGAAACAACAGCATTTTTACCAATAGGAAATAAATATTGCACCCTCCACCAAACTAGATACCGGTAATAATAATAATAATAATAATGGATGCATGAAACCTATGATTACAGTAAAATATTATTATTTGGTGATTATTTTCTATTTAAAGTTGTCTGTTAGGTTACATTATTTTACTTTTTATGTTATTAATGTGTAAATCCATATTTTTCGCATTATGATTATATATATCCGCTTGTTAAATAAATAGTTATAAAATAATAGTAAATAAACCTGGAAAAACAAATATAGTTTATGTTTTATTTTCCTCTGCAAGTAATTTTCCATATACTGTATTATTTTGTAAGGCATAATTATAAAAATGTAAGTGATTATCTCCTTTCATTACACACGTGAGGACATAAATTATTCAGTCCTCATATGCGGCTATAAAAACAAATTAAATACTGTGCAGTCAATTAATTACATTCATTTTTTTTTATTCATTTTAATTAAAACCTAGAAAATAATAAAGCATATACATTATTATTATTATTATTATTATTACTTCCATCTTTCCCCACCAATCAACAACAACAAACAACAACAATTTAAAAGAACCCCGTTGAATTTGTTGAATAATTTAATCGTCAACAACAACAACAACATCATAAAATCAACAAAAACTCACGTGTAACTTTATCAACAAATTCAACAACAAAAAATAGGTAACTTATGTAGGATGTTACATAAATAGTGTTACAATAGTACAGACAATACTATAATAATAATGTGTTACTATAAGATGTTACAAATAAATAGTGTGTTACATAATAGTGTTACAAAATTATGTTACGTATGTGTTACTTTTGTTATTATTAATGTGTTACAGTTTATATTGTGTTACTAAAATGTTACAGCAGATAAATAGATTGTTACATAATAGTGTTACAAAATTATATGTTACGTATGTGTTACTTTTGTTATTATTAATGTGTTACTAAAATGTTACAGCAGATAAATAGTGTTACAAAATTATGTTACGTATGTGTTACTTTTTGTGTTATTATTAATGTGTTACAGTTATTAATTTGTTATTGTGTTACAGATAAATAGTGTGTTACATAGTGTTACAAAATTATGTTACGTATGTGTTAATTTTGTGTTATTATTGTGTTACGAATGTGTTACTTTTTGTGTTATTATTAATGTGTTACAGTTACTAATTTGTTATCATTGTGTTACAGGTATAAAGGGAGATTGTTGTTACATAATAGTGTTTGTTACATTATGAGAAGATATTTACTATACATTGGATATTGTGGTACAAGACTTAGGTAAGTAATATTTATCTATCTCTCTTTTTTTTATTTATTGATTGATTTATTTATTTATTTATTGAAAGAATTACCGTTTTGCAGCAGTGTTGCCAGATCTGGCTCGGTCCCTGTATTTTGCCGAGCGAAGCGAGCAGCGCCGCAGGCAAAAGCACCCACGGCGTAGCCGTGGGTGGCGAAGCCAGTGCTTATTTTTATATTTATATAATTATATTTATATATTTATATTTATATAATTGTCATTGATATAGTTTTAATTTTTAATATAAAAAAATATAATTACTAGATTTCATAATCACATATAATATCCTAACCTAACCTAACTTGACTTAACCTAACTTAACCTAACCAAACCCAAACCAAACCAAACCAAACCCAAACCAAACCCAACCAAACGTAACGTAACCTATTATTACAGAGGTATACAGAAGCAGAGTATAAAGAGTGAGTCTGAATTGTGTAGTATTGGTGGTGTATTGGAGTCAGGATTAACACATCACTTCCCACACCTACACGGACCTATTGTATTCTCCAGTAGGACTGACCGCGGTTAGTCTGATTTTTTATTATTATTATTATTATTATTATTATTATTATTATTTTTATTTTTTTTTTTTTTTCAGGCTTGTGGGGTGTGTGGGAATAGTGGGACAGGCTTTGGGGGGACTGTAGAGGGTGTGGGAATATGGGGGCAGGCTTTGGGGGGGTTGCAGAGGGTGTGGGAGTATGGGGCAGGCTTGGGGTGGTTCTGGGAGTAGTGGTAGTAATGATAATAATAATAATAATAATAATAATACAGTAATGATAATAATAATAATAATAATACAGTAATAATAATAATAATAATAATAATAATAATAATAATGATACAGTAATGAAAATAATAATAATAATAATAATGATACAGTAATGAAAATAATAATAATAATAATACAGTACAGGTGAATTAATTAATGTGTATATGTGTGTACCTCTATACACATATATATACAGTACATGTACATAATTCTTTACTGTACTTCCAGGTGTACACGCAGTATGTAACACGGCACATGTGGATTTGTACAGAGAAGATGGAAACTTTGAACCGGAAGTCGTCACAAATTCACTAAATCACTACTTGAAAAAATTTGGATACGACATTAGGTAAGGTGTGTGTGTGTGTGTGTGAGAGAGAGAGAGTGAGAGAGATTGTGAGTGTGTGTGTGAGAGAGAGAGTGTGTGTGAGAGTGAGAGAGATTGTGTGTGTGTGTGTGTGAGAGAGAGAGAGTGTGTGTGTGTGTGAGAGAGAGATAGAGAGAGAGTGTGTGTGTGTGTGAGAGTGAGAGAGATTGTCTGTGTGTGTGAGAGAGAGAGAAAGAGATAGAAATAGAGAGTGTGTGTGTGAGAGAGAGAGAGAGAAGTGACAGTAGGTGGAGGTAACATGAGTATACTTTTCTGGTTGACACAGAATACACCGAACACTCCTGGTTGGTCCAGATTTCCACAGTCGTTACCTGGCCACCTCACGCACCTACCTGTACCGCCTCGCTGTAACACCAATACAAAACAACAACAACAATAACAACAACAACAAGAACAACAACAGCAGCAAGAACAACAACAACAACAACAACAACAACAGCAACATCAACAACAATAACAACAAC
>JAWZYT010004834.1:85000-110000 GCA_034508575.1 Petrolisthes manimaculis
CTGCACCCCCCCCCAAGCCTGTCCCCTACTTAAGGAATATAGTGATTAATTATATAGTAGGTAATTATAAAGTCATTTATAAAGTTAAAGAAAAAAAATTGTATTTAATAAATTGGAGTGTTACTGATTCCTCCAAACTACCTCAGGAAATAAGTCACCATAATGTTACTAATAGATCTCTCTTTCTCTCTCTCTCTCTCTCTCTCTCTCTCTCTCTCTCTTGGAGTATTCAGTAGCCTTCTGTAACAAACCTTTTTGGAGTTTATCAACCATTATTTGTTTTACGTGGGTCCCTTGGATATATATGTGTTATAATTCCCACATACACATACCTGTACTCACCTTCACTCATCAGTTACTGTACCTTGGTTTAAAGAAAGAACTGTCCCTTTTCCACGGTTTTTATTTGGTACAAAGGAAAGTAATAATATAATTCTCTTTCCTTTCACAGGTTATAATTCATATATCAACTTTATAGTTAACTTGGAATATCCCACAACAGGAAAGTTAACCTGTAATATTACATAACTTCCTAATTACATTATAAAATAAAGTAGTAACATCTTCTATCCAATAGTAAAGATATCACTAAACATAATGACAATAGTAAGGATGTGTAGTAGATATAATCATCTCCCACTTAATAGTGAAGATGTTGAGATGTGTATTGGTTAGTTTGTACCAACACATCTTCCACACCAGTGTGTGGTGGGTAGTTAAGATGTAAAATAATAATAATAATAATAATAATATCAGGTTTATTCATAATTTAAGATACAGTACATTGATACAAGTTGGTTGCAACCCAAAGGTTGAAAATACACAGTTTATATAATGAGTAAAAATTTGCCTTAATAAATACTTAAAACATACTAAATGTACAATATTATATGTGCAGAAAACTATACTATGTGTGTTAGTTTGTCTGTTTACACCAACACATCTGCCGCACCAGTGTGTGGTGGGTAGTTAAGATGTGTATTGGGTAGTTGAGATGTCACACCATAGTGAAGATAATCATCTTCCACTGAATCGTGAAGATGTTAACGTTTACCTTTACTGAATATAAAGGATGATGTGACATAATATGGGTAGTGAAGATGTCATCTTACACTTATCTCTGCTTCACATTGACTTTATGTCACGAGTCAATTTTTGACTCATGAAACCTTCCAATTTACTTTAATATTATTGTACTCAATGCGGGTGATGATATTTTCTAACTGGCGGCGTGCCTCACACTGTGGGAAGTTCTGCATATTATAGTAGTTAGGTGCTACCTTAATCAGCCAGTCAGGCTTAATATCAGTAACTGTGCGAATGTAGTTTTTGGTGGTGAGGACAAATTCATTGTAGAGAACCCACTCAGGTTTATGATCAAGGCAGGTAGATGGATGAAGTTGTACCACTTGGTTATCCTTGATGGTCATGTAGTGACCAGTTCGTTCCAGATGAGCCACCTGCATGAAGAAACCAGACACAAGAGCTTTACGGATGTTCATATAGTAGTCCCGAGTATTGAAGTCAGTGGACGTCCTCTTGAGGCTGAAGCGGTCCATGATACGAGACAGCTGCTGCCGCACGTTATCTGCTGACTTGAGTGAGCGGTAGTTGACAAAGTTGTTATAGCACCACTGCATATCTTCCTTGTTTTGTTTGAAGGCGTGGTAGACATTGAGAAGAGTGAGGTGGTCCCCATCTATGTGTGCAAACCTCATCTTAGCCTCATCTGCTGCCTTCTTGGCCTCGTTAGGACGGACAAAACACTGAGGTACTGAGAGCATGGCAGTAATGGAAAGGATCTCATTAGAGCAGTTGAAGTCACAGGAAGCAATGACCATTTTAGCTAGCTGTGGGTCCAGTGGGAATTCAGCCATGATTACACCCAGCTCTGTCAGATTACCATCATCATCAAGAGCAGACAGATAGTTGAGCAACTCTAGGGCACGCATCAAGGTCTCGGGGGCAGGCGGGTCCATGAAGTCAAAGTGAACCAAATCATCTATACCTAGTTTCTTGAGCTGAAGTACCACTGAACTAAGGTTGGAACGCAGGATCTCAGGATATGTATTATCCTGCATCTCTTTCTTGAAGGCTTTCTCGGTGTAGAGTCTGAAACACTTGCCAGGTCTAGTTCTTCCAGCACGACCTGCTCTCTGCTGGGCTGAAGCTTTACTAATAGGTGATACCAGCAGGGACTCCACACGAATACGAGGATTATATACCTTCTGCTTAGCAAAGCCTGGATCTATAACAAATACCACACCATCTATGGTCAATGAAGTTTCTGCAATGTTTGTAGAAACTACAACTTTTCGTCCTATGGCTCCATTGGCCTTGGGTGGAGGTGGAGGTTCAAAGATGCGTTGTTGGAGATTGGGAGGCAAGGTGGAGTAAAGTGGAATACACTTCAAATCTCCAACATCAGGTCCCAAGGCATCTACTTCACGCTTTATACGCTTGCAAACTTCTTCAATCTCCTCTTGACCCGTAAGGAAGAGCAAGACATCTCCAGGAATCTCTTCACATATGTGGATCTGTATCACTGAACGAATGGCAGCCTCTAAGTAATCCCTCTCAGGTTCAGGGGTGTAGAATATCTCCACAGGATGGGTACGACCAGGTACATTTAGAAGAGGGGCCTTGTCAAAGTATTGCTGGAATTTGCCTGCATCCAAGGTGGCTGACATCACTATCAGTTTCAGGTCCTGCCTCTGCTTCAGCACTTCCTTCAGTACACCCATTAAGATGTCTGTAGCCAAGGTACGTTCGTGGGCTTCATCAAGGAGGATCACCTGATAGTTTTGTAGCATGGGGTCACTCATGGCCTCACGCAGCAACATACCATCTGTCATGTACTTGAGAACTGTCTTGGAGGAAGAACAGTCTTCAAACCTGATAGAGTAGCCCACCTCCTGACCCAATGCTACATCCAGTTCCTGTGCCACACGCTGAGCCACAGACATAGCAGCTACTCTCCTAGGCTGGGTACAAGCTACTGCTTTCTTTCCTTTTGATCTGGCAAACTCCACACACCACTGGGGCATCTGTGTCGTCTTCCCTGAGCCAGTCTCTCCCACCAACACTATTGTCTGATGACGATCCAGTAACTCAGAAAATTGGTCAAGGTATTCCCACACAGGGAGTTGAATTCTTTTCCTGTAGAGTTCATAATAGCGAGGTGTGAATGGCAGGTTAGTAAATGGGTTGAGAGCCATGGTAACTGTTCCTCCACGTGGATTTAACCCAACACTGGACATGTACCAAGGATGTTCAGACTTGCTTTGAAAGGAGACTAAGAAATGGTGGCTTTTAATCTGTTTTCATACAGGTTGTTGTTGTTGTTGTTGTTCAAGTTCCTCAAGATATTTATTCTTATAGGTTACACATTGTATACAAAGTTTTGTAGTCAACCTGGAATGTGGGTGGTAGGTAGGTAGATGTGGGTTGGTGGGTGGTAGTTAAGATGTGGGTGGAGGGTAGGTAGGTAGGTAGGTAGTGAAGATGTCAATAATTATATCCGGTGAGTAGTGAAGATGCCACAGTTTGTGGGTGGTAGGTAGGTAGTGAAGATGTCAATAATTTTATGGGTGGGTGGTAGTTAAGATGTGGGTGGTAGGTAGGTAGGTAGGTAAGATGTGGGTGGAAGGTAGGTAGTTAAGATGTGGGTGGAAGGTAGGTAGGTAGGTAGTTAAGATGTGGGTGGAAGGTAGGTAGTTAAGATGTGGGTGGAAGGTAGGTAGGTAGGTAGTTAAGATGTGGGTGGTACCTAGGTAGGTAGGTAGTTAAGATGTGGGTGGAAGGTAGGTAGGTAAGATGTGGGTGGTTAGTAGGTATGTAGGTAGTGAAGATGTCAATAATTAAAAGATGTGGGTGGTTGGTAGGTAGGTAGTGAAGATGTCAATAATTATATGGGTGGGAGGGTGGTAGTTAAGATGTGGGTTGTAGGTAGGTGAGATGTGGGTGGTAGGTAGGTAGGTAAGATGTGGGTGGTAGTTAAGATGTGGGTGGAAGGTAGGTAGGTAGGTAAGATGTGGGTGGTAGATAGGTAGGTAGGTAGGTAAGATGTGGGTGGTAGATAGGTAGGTAGGTAAGATGTGGGTGCTAGGTAGGTATGTAGGTAGTGAAGATGTCAATAATTATATCCGGTGAGTAGTGAAGATGCCACAGTTTGTGGGTGGTAGGTAGGTAGGTAGGTAGGTAGTGAAGATGTCAATAATTTTATGGGTGGGTGGGTGGTAGTTAAGATGTGTGTGGTAGGTAGGTAAAATGTGGGTGGTAGGTAGGTAGGTAAGATGTGGGTGGGTGGGTGGTAGTTAAGATGTGGGTGAAAGGTAGGTAGGTAGGTAAGATGTCACACCAGGTAGTGAAGATGTCAAGTAGTCAAGATGTGTTGAAGTGTCACAATTACCACTACCTCCCACCCATCCACCCGCATATCTCTTCCAAATAATAGTGAAGATGTTCGTGTATGGTGAGTAGTGAAGATGTCTTGTGGCCACCACAGTATACATTGGCGTCCTCGCTACATACCACCCACATCTTAACTACCACCCACCCATATATTTATTGACATCTTCACTACCTATCTACCTAGGCCTACCTACCACCCACATCTTACCTACCTACCTACCACCCACATCTTAACTACCACCCACCCATATAATTATTGACATCTTCACTACCTACCTACCACCCACATCTTACCTACCTATCTACCACCCACATCTTAACTACCACCCACCCATATAATTATTGACATCTTCACTACCTACCTCTGGGGAGTAGTGAAGATGCCACATTTTATAGTAAAATCGTTAAAAATCGAATTTTTTGAAAGTTTGAAAAGGTTGCAATTTTTAAAATACATTGATTGATGTATATTTTTTTTAATATTTTTTTTTTTGTAATAATTAACTTTTTTTTTTTTTTTTTTTTTTTTTAAATTTTGTTTCGTCGTCGTCGTCACCGCCACCGCCCAGCCGCCGCCGCCCCGCCGCCGCCGCTACCGCTGGGGAATAGTGAAGATGAAACATTTTATCTTGGAATCGTTAAAAATTGAAAAAAAATATTGAAAAAATGAGCGTTTTTTGAAAGTTTGGAAAGGTTGCAATTTTTAATATACATTGATTAATGATAATAATAATAATAAGGTGCTGTATAAAACAGTGACAAAAAGTAAACAAAACAGTGAACGTCATCAACAACAAGTCATCTTTGGTAAACATTATTATTATTTTTTCGGACTTTTTGGTAAGACGTGGCAGCGAAAAGACGTTAGTGCTTGAGCTCCGCAAATTTTCCAATTTTTGAGCAATTGACATCAACAAACATACCTACACACACATACCAACACATACAGATAGTGAAGAAGGAAGAAAAGTGCATCTAAGCAAGAAATGACAAAGGTAAACATTGGGCCTGAAAGAAACCGGAAGTGACGACCATGCAGGGGGAAGATCAACCGGCCAACCACCAACAAACGACAACAACAGCAGAAATGATGGAGTGTACCACAACCAACAACAACAAGAGGACTCTGTCTCCAGATACACCTGGTGAAGTATTTATCACTGCTAAAAGCAAAAAATCATATGCTGATGTGGCAGCTTCACCACCAAGTATTGTTAAAGTACTCAATAACCCACCCCATGCTAAGGTTATACAAAAACACCATGATAACAATAACACCCATATAACTATATTAATGAAGTCTGTTGATGGTTCACAATGTTTTGTACACCCCAAGAGGGTATCAGAGGCCATATTCAAATCTATATTTGCAAAGAAATATATTGAAAATACCCTGGTCACCACTGGCAAAGGCAGAGGGTTAAAGTTTAGTGTGGCCAATATCGACGGCCTGGTAAGTGTGCCTGAGTCGGTGGTCATGCTGGGCGAGTGGCCAGTTAAGTGCTGGATCGCTGGTGATGACGATCCGACATATCAATACGGGAGGATTTTCCCAGTTTCCCATGAAATTAATGACAAAGACATACAGGAAGGACTGACCATACTAGACGATCAGCCGACAACACTGATGACAGCTTTTAGACTGCCAGGTACGATAAAGGATGGGGAGAGGGTGCCGAACATGGCTATTCGGCTGAAGTTCAGGGGACCACTCCCTGAGAGGGTTGCCCTGGATTCAGTGGTGTACCGTGTGAGGCCGCGCACTCTCCCCGTCCTGAGGTGCACCCGATGTCTTCTGTTTGGCCACGGAAACATCTCCTGCGGAGGTAAGATCCGATGTGGGAGGTGCAGTGGTTTCCACAACACTGATAAGTGTGAGAGAACACAACACTGCTACTTCTGTTTGGGAGCACACAGACCAACATCTAAGCAGTGCCCGGCATACATCAGGGCTGCGAAGGTCCAAGAGACCCAGCATGACCCTGATACCTCCATGCAGGAGATAAAGCGCCAGCTCAGGGGAATTCGTCCAGAAACAATTACACAACAAAAACATCCACAACCTGTTACAAAACAAACTAACCATGTTATTTACCCCCTCAGCCCTAATATAGTTGTTCTCCCCGTAGCGGCCCGGGGCAATACCACACCTCCACGACGGCTTTCTCCTGCTCCCCAAGTCACTTCACATACACCAAACAGTACACCAAAACCACAAAGAAGAAACCGCACACCACGAAAACATAGAAAAATTACTCCACCACCAAAACCCAACCAACATAAATCCCACAACAACACAACTCCTCATAAGGCACCCCAAAAAACAAACCCAACACCAATAATATTGCCTTTACCTTATCCTCATCATCCCAAACCTAACCCACCATCCCACCCTCAGCCTCAACCACAGCCTTCAGTCCACCAACATTCAACACAACAACACACGCCCTCGCTTGGTAGTGCAGGCCTTACTCACACAGCTTCCTCACTTCCAGCCCAGCATGCTTCGGGTTTTGCATGGCCGGCTTTCATTAGTGGTATAGTACCTATTGCACTAGAATTTATCACACACATTTCATCTGGTCTTGGCCTAAGGGTGGCCTTCTGTAAGTGCTTGCCAGGGCTCCTGACCTTCCTTATGTCACTTTCTCAGTGAATACTTTACTCCCACACCATTTCATCCTCTGGAATGCCCGGTCTATGTACCGGAAACTTCCAGTCTTTAAAACCACGCTCTCATCATATTCTCCTCTAATAGTTGGCATATGTGAGACGTGGCTCACAGATGCATTCTCTCCCTCCTTTCCAAACTATGTTTCTTACAGGGTAGATAGAACACCTGGACAGGCAGGAGGCGGCCTCCTTCTCCTGGTGCATCAGTCTCTCCCTTCTAGTCCTCTAACTATTACTTCCTTTCCGGGAGGTGGGCTAGAGCACTTGGGAGTTACAGTAACCTTTGATACAGGGCCAATTCAAATATTATTGCTTTATAATCCATGTTTGGATATTTCATTACAAGAATTTAAACATTTGTTTTCACAACTTTCCTCCCAGTCATTAATTATGGGTGATTTTAATGCCCATCATGAATTCTGGGAACCGGCCCTACCCAGAAGCAGGAGAAACCGGTCGGGTTTGGCCCTCTCGGGTTTTTTGATGGACAGCGACACTATCTCTCTACTTACCCCACCTGGCCTCCCTACCAGGATTGATCCAGTTTCAGGGAAATCCTCTACCTTGGACTTATGCCTGGGAAATGGCTCACTCCTCCTAACCACAATAACAACTGGCCCTAACATGGGTAGTGACCATCTTCCTGTAGTAATATCCTTTCAATTTACAACACCTCCTCCCACATCACGTAGACCCTGTTGGTCCCTCAAAACGGGTGACTGGGAAGCTTTTCACAAGAAATTAAATTCAGTTATCCCTCCAAATACCCTCCCTTCTAAAGATAAAATTCAATACCTCACTGACACATTAGTGGAAGTGGGGTCCAGTCATTTTCACCTTAACACTTCCCGCCCCTACCGCACTTTCAGGGTTCCCTGGTGGAACAGAAAGTGTTCGGCAGCCCTTCAGGCAAAGCGTCACGCCTTCAATGCGTGGCGCAAACGTCCCATCAATACCCTCCGTCAACGTTATAGATATTTAGAGGCCAAATGCAGACGTGTTATTCTTGATGAGAAACGTTCTGCATGGGCCTCATTTTGTGCTTCCCTATCCTTTGCAACCTCAGTCACCCGAGCTTGGTCATTCTTCAGGAAGATGGTCAGACCCCAACCCCCATTAACTTTCCCGTTAATTAGTAACGGTGCCCACCTAATCACTGATGCCCAAAGAGTCGAGTGTCTTGCAACCCACATTCACACCACACTCGGCTCACCAGATCCAGTACCCACACTTGCATTACCCACTTCCTCACAAAACAGCCATATAATTAGCACTGCTATCACTTCCCAGGAGCTTTCCTTAGCTTTACACTCACTGTCCAACAGAAAGGCCGCGGGACCGGACAACATCCCGAACGAGTTTCTCCGTCACCTCCCAGATGCTCTGGCTCATGTTCTATTAAGCATCCTCAATGACAGCTGGTTGTTGGGGGTGTTTCCTTCTGTGTGGCGTCATGCTATCACAATACCTATTCCTAAACCTGGCAAGGACCCAACAGAAGCAGCTTCCTACAGGCCCATTAGTCTCCTATCTAACATTAGTAAAATCTTTGAGAAAGTAGTTCAAAATAGACTAACCTGGTGGTTGGAACGCGAACACCTTCTTCCACCCAACATGTTCGGCTTTCGCCCTCATCGGGGCACTCTGGATGTATTGCTCCAGCTGGAGCACATAATACAGGAGGGATTCAACCACAAAAAATTCACAATAGTAGCTTTTCTTGACCTTAAAGGTGCTTTTGACACCGCCTCACATAATGCCATTATTGAAAAACTTGCCCGCCTAGGACTATTTGGTCAACCTCTAAATTGGGTTAAATCCTTCCTGTCATCCAGATCCTTCTCTCTGGTAATTGGAGGCACCCACTCCAGGGTGTATCCAATTACCAGGGGTGTTCCACAAGGTTCTCCTCTAAGTCCTCTACTTTTCAATATCTTACTTTCAGACTTTCCCTCATCACCAAGCACCCAAGCACTCATCTATGCAGATGATATTTCAATACTTTGCTCTGCTCCCACTATCCAGGAGGCTCAAATTTCCCTTCAACGTGAGCTTGATAAGGTATTTGATTGGACATCCCGTTGGGGTCTGACGGTGAGTGCACATAAGAGTAGCCTTATGTGCTTCACTCGAAGACGTATACCCAACATTCCCTCGGTCACCATAGGTAATTCCCAAATACCCTTCAAAACCCACCACAAATTTCTTGGTTTAATGTTGGACGGCCCCCGACTAAATTGGGGCTGCCACATACAATACATGGTGACCTCCTGTCATAAACGTTTAAATTTAATGAAATCCCTTGCAGGTGTTAAATGGGGTGCAGACAAAAATACCCTTCTGAAATTTTATTGCATTTACATCCGGAGTCGCCTGGACTACGGATGTGAGGTATATGGAGCGGCCTCACCTTCAATACTCCAAAAATTGGAGGTAATTCAAAATTCAGCTTTAAGGATTGCCCTGGGAGCATTTAAGTCCTCCCCAGTAACAGCCCTTCAGGTAGAATCCTCCCTATCCTCACTGTCAAACAGACGCTCCACCTTAATTGTCCGCACCTACACTAAACTTGCAACATCCCCTAAAGGTCATACACTTCACTCACTCCTCCAAAAATATGACAGGAAACCGCTCCTTTGCCCCCTGCCATATCAGGCTCACATGCCTTTTGTAGAAAGAGCCCTCTCCTTCTTTGCTACTATTCGGGTTACTCCACCTCTTTTTCTCTCACTTGAAAAAACTTCTCCTCTGGGCCCTTGGTTCCCTATATCTGCTCTAATATCTCGAACTCTCCATACAGATATACCTTGGTCTAAGGCCGACTGCCCTGCGAGGGGTAGAACACTATTTTTATCACTTCTCCTCACCAAATATAAACAACATAAACAAATATACTCAGACGGCTCACGAATTCCAGACCCTCCTTCAGTTGGCGCCGGTATTTACATACCACACCTAAGTAAAGCTGTTGCATGGAGGTTGCCGGACACTGCTACAATACTAACAGCTGAACTATATGCCCTTGAACAAGCTCTTCAAGCCACATACACATTCACCTCACCTTGTTCCATTGCCATCTTCACAGACTCACTCACAGCCCTCCATTTAATTCATCATCACCGTCCCCACTCACACCATTATCTCATCATCTCCATTCATCAACATTTAATACACCATACACAAATAGGTAATACCATACACCTACAATGGGTACCTTCACACATCGGTGTTGTGGGGAACACCCTGGCCGATCGGGCGGCAGCGGAGGCACACTCACAACCCAGACCCATTAACATTCCTACTGACCAGACAGACTACTGTACTTACATCAGGACTGCTTGTAGACGACACTGGGATAACACACTGACAGACGCTTTACAACTAACTTCATTAAGACACATAAGACAAGACATAAGTCCTCACTGGTGGACCTACTCCCCCAGCAGGGCCCTCGATGTGGCCATAACCAGGCTTAGAATTGGCCACTCAAGACTGAACGCCCATCTTCATCGCCTGGGGATGACACCAGACCCCCACTGCCCTTGGTGCCCTACACAACCTGACACACCAGAACACCTTCTACTACATTGTCCTCGTCACCACTCTCACCGTGTTACTCTCCTTCACTCACTCCGGATCATTGGCCTCCACAGACCTTCACTAAAGGACCTCCTGGGTGGATCATCGGACACTGAACAAGCCTACAAAGCCATTAAACACACAAGAAAATTTCTACACAACACACAACAACTACACAGAATATAACACACTAATTAACCGCACATAGCGCCTTCGGGGCACTAGAGGCTGTGACATCACAGCCTAAAAGGCCCCAACAAACAACAAGAAGAAGAAGAAGAATTATTATTTTCTCACAACAACAACATCTTTATATAATATAGGTGAGTGTAATAAATAAACCTTTATAATACAACAGCAGGTATATAATTACTTTGTAGTTAGTTATAATTGTTTGTATTACATTATAACACAGCATTTATTACATTACATTACATTATAACAGCATTATATATATTATTATATTAACTTACGGTACATTATAACACAGCATTTATTACATTACGATAACGTAATAAACAGCATTTATTACATTACATTACAGTATATTACAGCATTTATTACATTACATTATAACACAGCATCTATCACCATATGTGTGTGTTTTGTATTACATTACATTATAACACAACATCTATTATATTTCATGATTATTATACATGATCATTGTTGGGTAAAATGTACATAAAACCTTTGTTCACTATATTGTAACTATTAGTATCATTATTCACTATTTTGGAACATTCTAACACACTTTTCATTATATTGTAACTTAGTATCATTATTCACTATTTTGGAACATTCTAACACACTTTTCATTATATTGTAACTTAGTATCATTATTCACTATTTTGGAACATTCTAACACACTTTTCATTATATTGTAACTATTAGTATCATTATTCACTATTTTGGAACATTCTAACACACTTTTCATTATATTGTAACTATTAGTATCATTATTCACTATTTTGGACCATTTTAATACACTTTTCATTATATTGTAACGATTAATATCATTATTCACTATTTTGGAACATTTTATCACACTTTTCATCTATGGTGTTTGTCTCGGAAATGCCTCGTTTTTGAGATATGCCCCGTTTTACAAACATAATTTGGAAACTAACCTAACCTGACCTGACCTAACCTAACCTAGACTTATTATTGGTTATTATTACATTATTATTACATTATTATTGATTATTATTACATTATTATTGGTTATTATTACATTGTTATTATTTATGGTTATTTTTATTATTATTCATGGTTATTGTTGTTATTATTTATGGTTATTGTTGTTATTATTTCAGAACATCTATTACCGGTACATTATTATTGGTTATTATTGTTATTATTTGTTGTTATTGTTTCAGAGTAATGGTGGAGGTGGAGGCACAGGTAATGGGTGGACCTGTACACTTGGCAGGTGACACGGTTCAGGTTTGTGTCACTGTTACTACACCCGCCCTCGACCCGGCCAGTACAGCACAGTCAAGGTGGGTTACGTTACCTTACGTTACGTTAGGTTACGTTACGTTAGGTTACGTTATGTTAGGTTAGGTTAGGTTAGGATTAGGTTAGGATTAGGTTAGGTTAGGTTGGGTTACGTTAAGGTTAGGTTAGGTTAGGTTAGGTTAGACTGGGTTGAGTTGGGTTAGGTTAGGTTACATTAGGTTAGGTTAGGTTAGGTTAGGTTAAGGTTAGGTTAGGTTAAGTTACATTAGGTTAGGTGAGGTGTGTGTATATTACAGTGATATATAATGTGTGTTAGTATAGTGATATGTGTGTGTATATTACAATAATATGTATATATGTTATAATAATATATAACTATGTCTATTTACAGTGATATATGTGTGTGTGTATTACAATAATATGTATATATGTAACAATAATATATAACTATATCTATTTCCAGTGATGTATGTGAAGTATTAGCTTGGGGTAGTGCTCAGATACACTGTCAATGTTCTGTTAATGAATCGAGAGTATTACTTCCATCATCCAGTCCTAAACAAAGTGAAGAGAAAGCTGTTACTAATGCAGGTAATAATATACACAACATTTTCATTCATCACATCAATAATTAACTCATTATTTTAATTCATCACATCAATAATTAACTCATTATTTTCATTCCTCCCTTCCAGAATTAACTCACTATTTTAATTCATCACATCAATAATTAAGTCATTATTTTCTTTCCTTCTCTCCAGAATTAATTCTCTATGTATGTATATTTAATGTATGAATATATAATTCTCTATGTATTTAATGTATATATGTATTTAATGTATGTATATAAAATTCTCTATGTATTTAATGTATGTATATATAATTCTCTATGTATGTATGTTTAATGTATATATATATTTAATGTATGTATATATAATTCTCTATGTACTGTATGTATATTTAATGTATGTATATATATATAATTGTGTATGTCTATTTGTTATATACAGACACATCGTTTGCACCTTGTCGTGGTGAGAGAGGTCGTGTTGTTCTCTCTACTAAACCAAAGATACTCTTCTGTGACTTACACCTACTGCCTGGAGAAAGTCGATCATGTACGTTATACAGTATTGTTCATTGTATTGTTTCTTTCACTCTCTCTCTCTCTCTCTCTCTCTCTCTCTCTCTCTCTCTCTCTAGAAAGTCGATCATGTATGTTATTTATTCATTGTACTGTTTCTCTCACTCTCTACCTCTCTCTCTCTCTCTCTCTCTCTCTCTATCTCTGGTATATCATCTTTTCCGTCAACTTTTATATCTCCTTACATTGATAATAATAATAATAACTAATAATACCATACTTTAATATAGACTAATAACTTTCCTTTTCCTTTCCTGACAGTTGTATACAAGGAGTTGTTACCTTGTGATGCCCCGCCCACTTACCGAGGCCAATTGTTGAAGTATGTGTATAAAATTACTATTGGTACACAAAGACTGGGAGCACCAACCAAATTATTACGTATACCATTCAGAGTCATTGTATTACAGGGTATGTATACTGTATGTGTGTGTGTATGTATATTGTATTACAGGGTATGTATATATATGTATGTATGTATGTACTGTATATTGTATTACAGGGTATGTATATATGTGTATGTGTGTATGTATGTATATTGTATTACAGGGTGTGTATGTATGTGTTATTGTTATTGTTGTGTTGTGTAGGGTAATGTATATACTGTATATTGTATTACAGGGTATGTATACTGTATGTGTGTGTGTATGTATTGTATATTGTATTACAGGGTGTGTATGTATGTGTTATTGTTATTGTTGTGTTGTTTAGGATAATGTATGTACTGTATATTGTATTACAGGGTATGTATATATGTGTATGCATGTATGTATTGTATATTGTATTACAGGGTGTGTATGTGTGTATGTACTGTATATTGTATTACAGGGTATGTATATACTGTATGTATGTATGTATATATAGATTACATATCACAGGTGTACTAATAGTATAGGATATGTTGTTGTATACAGGACTGAGTGAAGCGTGTGTGTACAGTGAGAGTGGGGAGTTAGCACCGACCAACCCATTCCTACACACACCACAGAGAGACACACCAACACACACGGCATTCCAAATTATACAGGTAAAAAACTACTTATTTTTATCATTATTATATAGGTAAAAAACTACTTATTTTTTTTTTATTATTTTATACAATATTAAGAAAATTGTTGTATACATTATTTCAATATTAATAAATTACTTGTATACATTATTTTAATATTAATAAAATACTTGTATACATTATTTCAATATTAATAAATTACTTGTATACATTATTTCAATATTAATAAAATAGTTGTATCTATTATTATATTTTCATTATAATTTATTATAATTTATTAAAAAAGATATAATAAATTTAAAAAGATATAATATGTTAATTTAATTGTCTATTTATCAGAATGCATCAATGTGTAAGAACTTGAACCAATAATAAATATAAACAGTATTAAATAGATAAAAACAATATAGTATACTTAATAATAATATGTTAATTTAATTGTCTATTTATCAGAATGCATCAATGCGTAAAAACTTGAACCAATATAATATTACAATAATACCCAATAATAAGTATAAACAGTATACTTAATAATAATATGTTAATTTAATTCTCTATTTACCAGAATGCATCAATGCGTAAGAACTTGAACCAATACAATATTACCAATAATAAGTATAAACAGTATACTTAATAATAATATGTTAATTTAATTCTCTATTTATCAGAATGCATCAATGCGTAAGAACTTGAACCAATACAATATTACCAATAATAAGTATAAACAGTATGCTTAATAATAATATGTTAATTTAATTCTCTCTTTATCAGAATGCATCAATGCGTAAGAACTTGAACCAATACAATATTACCAACACAAGAGGGAAGGTAGTAAGGTTCTGTATATACAAGACAAACTTTAGACTCGGGGAAGATATTGTGGCAACATTAGACTTTAGTGAAGCTCAAGTCAAATGTGTTCAGGTGAGTAGTGGGTGTGTGTGTGTGTGTGTTGTGGGGGGGGGGAGAGGGTGGGGGGGGGAGTGAGAGGGAGAGGGAGAGAGGGAAGGAAGGAGTGTGTGTGGGGGGGAGTGGGTGGGAGTGTGTGTGTGTGAGGGAAAGAGTGAGTGTGTGTGTGTGTGTGAGGGAAAGAGTGAGTGTGTGTGTGTGTGTGTGTGTGAAAGTGTGTGTGTGTGTGTGTGTGTGAAAGAGGGAGTGTGTGTGTGTGTGTGTGTGAAAGAGTGGGTGGGAGTGTGTGTGTGTTGGAGGGAGAGAGGGAAGGACTGTGTGTGTATGAGAGGGAAAGAGGGAGTGTGTGTGTGTGTGTGAGGGAAAGAGTGAGTGTGTGTGTTGGAGGGAAAGAGAGAGGGCGTGGAAGTGTGTGTGTGTGTGAAAGAGTGGGTGGGAGTGAGTGTAATTTAATTAATCATGATATATGAAAAACCTACTGAACAAAATCAATATTACTTTTTTTATATTTAATTTTTGTATTATATTTTTTTTTATATTGAGAGCCTACTTTATTTCATTTAAGAGCCTACTGTATTTTACTAAATTTATGCATTTTAATTTTTTTTATCGAAGGTACTGTATTTTACTTAAATTTTGTATATTGTATTTTTTTATATAGAGCATACCGTATTTTACTTAATTTTTGTATTTTAAGTTTTTTTTATAGAGCGTACTGTATTTTACATAAATTTTGTATATTGTATTTTTTTTATAGAGCGTACTGTATTTTACTTAACTTTTGTATTTTAATTTTTTGTATCGAACGTACCATATTTTACTCAATTTATGTATTTTGTATCTTTTGTTTACAGTATTCGGTGACGCTACAAAGTGAAGAAATCATCACGGAGAATTGCCGTCAACGTGCCAACCAAAAACCCATGTTGGTCCCTTATAGCAAAAGTCATGAAGTGTGTTTAAACCTATCACACACACACTTATTATTACCTATACCACTACATGTAACACCTACCTTCACTACTGACCTGGGTATGTATTGTATGTGTGTGTGTGTGTGTGTGTGTGTGTGTGTGTGTGTATTATGTGTGTGTGTGTGTGTGTGTTTAAACCTATCACACACACACTTATTATTACCTATACCACTACATGTAACACCTACCTTCACTACTGACCTGGGTATGTATTGTATGTGTGTGTGTGTTGTTATTATTATTATTACTCTTACTATTATTGTTATTACTATCACTATCATAATTATTACTATCACTATTATTATTATTCTACTGTATATATTTTCAGTGAGTGTACAATGGCACCTTCACTTAGAGTTTGTAACCAGTATTATTATCATTATTATTATTATTATTATTATTATTATTATTATTATTATTATTATTATTATTACATGTATTATTATTATTATTATTACATGTATTATTATTCATTATTATTCATTATTATTCCTTTATGTTTTCAGTGAGTGTACAATGGCACCTTCACTTTGAGTTTGTAACCAGTATTATTATTATTATTACTATTATTATTATTATTATTATTATTACTACTACTATTATTCATTATTATTACTACTACTATTATTCATTATTATTCATTATTATTTATTTATATTCATTTATATTCATTATTATTCCTTTCTCTTTTCAGTGAGTGTACAATGGCACCTTCACTTTGAGTTTGTAACCAGTATTATTATTATTACTACTATTATTATTATTATTATTATTATTACATGTATTATTATTCCTTATTATTCATTATTATTCCTTTATCTTTTCAGTGAGTGTACAATGACACCTTCACTTCGAGTTCATAACCAGTATTATTATTATTACTACTACTATTATTCATTATTATTATTACTATTATTATTATTATTATTATTACATGTATTATTATTATTATTATTACATGTATTATTATTATTATTTATATTCATTTATATTCATTATTATTCCTTTCTCTTTTCAGTGAGTGTACAATGGCACCTTCACTTTGAGTTCATAACCAGTATTATTATTATTATTACATGTATTATTATTCATTATTATTCCTTTCTCTTTTCAGTGAGTGTACAATGGCACCTTCACTTTGAGTTTGTAACCAGTGTATGTGACATAAAGGGACCCTCACAACCCAACACCAGAGACGACCAAGTGGAATGGAGAGCACCAAGTTGTGTTCATATTGAAACTATGATATGGGATCTTCCTATTAATATATTACCTACTATGCCTAGCCAAGTAGCACAAGCAGTATGTATGCCAACACTACATGTACTACCCTTGTAATATATATCCACACTACATGTACTACCATTGTAATATATGTATGTATGCCAACACTACATGTACTACCCTTGTAATATATATCCACACTACATGTACTACCATTGTAATGATGTATGTACTTGTTATCATTACACTGCATGTACTATTACTGTAATGTGTGTGTACTTTGTAATGTACCCGGTACTTGTATTTTAAGGGTTGCGGGAGTAGGGGACAGACTTGGGGTGGGTTTGGGGGGTGCGGGAATAGGGGGACAGGTTTGGGGTGGGTAGAAAGCCTGTCCCCTATTCCCACACACCCCACCAAGCCTGTCCCCTACAGGTGTATACATTTAATTAGTGGTATATCAAAGTATGTACAGTAAACTCTCATTTTACACAGGAAGTTTGGGTGTGTAATGTTAACTGTGTACAAAAAAAAATCATTGTACAGTACACTGGTATTATGTGTGTGTAATGTAGTGTACAATAAGTATTTACAGTACATACATTCATTACACACACACACACACACACACTCGCACTATTTCACACCTATAATACCAATGTAAAATAAGAGTTTACAGTATAAATATTACTTAGATAATAATATATAATAGGCTTGGAATAAAACCAGTTTGTCAATACTGTACCATATATTATTTTGAAGGCATATTTAGATTATAGTTATAAATAATGAGTGTGTTTAAGGGTGTGTGGGAATAGGGGGACAGGCTTGGGGTGTGTGGAAATAAGGGGGCAGGCTTGGGGTGTGTGGGAGTAGGGGACAGGCTTGGGGGGGTTTAGGGGTGTGTGGGAGTAGGGGACAGGCTTGGGGGGTGGGTTAGAGGGGTGCGGGAATAGGAGATATGCTTTCTACCCACCCCAAGCCTGTCCCCATATTCCCTCACCCCCCAGTCCCTCCCCCAAGCCTGTCCCCATATTCCATCACCCCCCAGTCCCCCCCCCCCAAGCCTGTCCCCTACTCCCACACTCCCTCAAGTTAATTTCCATAACTAATATATTGAGTTAGTAAAGATAAGTTTATTTCCATAACTAATATTTTATTTTGAATGCATTTGTAGATTATAGTTACAAATAAAAAATGAGTTTAGTAAATATAAAGTCATTTCCATAACTAATATTTTATTTTGAATGCATATGGAGGTTATAGTTAAAAATAATGAGTTTGAGAGTTTAAGGTTATGTCCATAACTAATATATATATATACACAAAACATACAAACTGATGTACACTATTAATATGGTTTGTTTGTTTGTTTGTTTGTTTATGCTGGACCACCTCTCTGAAAAGAAGAAAAAAAATATATATATAATTGATGTTAGCGGTATCTGTTAATAAAAATAAATAAAATAATATAAAGTTATTACGGCAATCAAAACCCAATCCTATTTGTACCTTTAGTGTGATCCCCAACAAACAAGGTGTCTAACTTATGTGTGTATATATGTGTGTGTGTAATTGGTGGGTGTGTGTGTGTGTGTGTTTGTTTGTTTGTGTATGTATGTGTGTGTAATTAAGAGTCCTGTACTACACTTACATTTACATTTATATATTCAATTTCTTCTGTAACTTACATTTATATACTCAATTTCTTCTGTAATTAGGTTCATGTACTACTGTAACTTACATTTATATATTCAATTTCTACTGTAACTTACATTTATATATTCAATTTCTACTGTAACTTACATTTATATACTCAAATTTCTACTGTAACTTACATTTATATATTCAATTTCTTCTGTAACTTACATTTATATATTCAATTTCTACTGTAACTTACATTTATACATTTATATACTCAAATTTCTACTGTAACTTACATTTATATACTCAAATTTCTACTGTAACTTACATTTATATACTCAAATTTCTACTGTAACTTACATTTATACATTTATATACTCAATTTTCTTCTATAACTTACATTTATATATTCAATTTCTTCTTGTGTGATCCGTTCTCTGCGATATTTGAGGGGAACTTGCCATTCCTCCAATACTTGTGTTGTTGTTGTTGTTGTGTTTACTGTTGTACCACTACTAACACCACCAGGCATTGTTGTACTCTCTGGTGTTCCTCTCACTGTAAGGTTGTAATATGACCAAGTTAGTAATGGATGGATTTATTTATTTATTGATTGACTGAGTGATTGACTGATTGATTGACTGATTGATAGATTGACTGACTGACTGACTGATTGATTGATTGATTGATTGACAGATAGATAGACAGACAGACAGACAGACAGACAGACTGGTGGATGGACAGACAGATTGATTGATTGACAGACAGACAGACTGACTGACCGATATATATATATCGGCCTGTCCCCTTATTCCCGCACACCCCCAAAGCCTGTCCCCTATTCCCGCACCCCCCCAAAGCCTGTCCCTTATTCCCGCACCCCCCCAAAGCCTGTCCCCTATTCTCACCTCCCCCCTAACTTACCCAATTCTTCCAAGCCTCCTTTGCGAAATTTGATCATTGGAATGTGTGGCTTCACGGCCTGTAATAAAAAAGTAATAGGTTAGGTTAAGTTAGGTTAGGTTAGGTTAGATTAGATTAGGTCAGGTCATGTTAGGTTAGGTTAGGTTAGGTTAGGTTAGGTTAGATTAGGTCAGGTCATGTTAGGTTAGATTAGGTTAGGTTAGATTAGGTTAAGGTTAGATTAGGTTAAGGTTAGGTTAGGTTAGGTTAGATTAGATTAGTTTAGGTTAGGTTAGGTTAGGTTAGGTCAGGTCAGGTTAGATTAGGTTGTTAGGTTAGGTTAGGTCAGGTTCAATATTTACCAAAAATTATAATCCCTAAGAATAAAAAATAAAAATAAAAAATATGAAATATAATCCATACGATTATTAACTAAGAATTAAAAAAAGGTCAATTATTAAACCAGAGTCCAAAAATAAAATAGAAATCAAAATTATAAATAAAATATATTATACCCACGAGTGAAAAATATTCTATAATTAAATAACCGGTTAACTTCCAATTCCTCGTAACTAAATAAATATCTTATAAATTAACTTAATATAATATAATAATGTTAATACTATAATATTTACCCTCCATGCTGTATTAACTACTGAATTCATGGTTGTAGTTAACATTTATACACACATACAGTTGTTACAAACCATTAAAATATAATAATAATAATAATAAGTACACAACTGTAATGGTGGTTTGTTTGGGAAATCAGCTGATATCAGTGTTGCCAGATCACCTCAGAGATGATATCAGTATTGCCAGATCCACTTGTCAGGGAGGCTCACACACATTGGTACAAATTCATGATGTTAGATTAAATCAATAACAGAAGCTATCAACAGTGTACAGTTGCCCACACATGAACCTGATACGCCATGTTACTTGTGAGATACCTACAACAGGAAGGAAAGTGAACTAAAGTTATAGTTTGTTGACAAGCAGACAGTAATAATGTTTTACTATCTGCCTGTCAACAAACTACATCATTTTTCACTTTCCTTTCTTTTATATACACTACAAAATGATGTAATGTTCTTGAATATAACCCAAATTGTTGTAAACCCAGTATGTCGTATTGGGACTCAAAATAATTATCCTTTGATTGTGTCAAAAAAAATGTTGTATGATAGCGAGTCAAAAGTTGTTGTGAATAAAAGTGTTGATACATTTGTATATAGTGTAGGGTAAGTACATACAGTAAGTGGAGTGAATTTAATATGAGAGGTTTAGTATAAAATATTTTACTATGTGTGTTTCATTACATTATGATTCCTTCGTACACTGTAGAGTAGACACACATATGGTTCTTCAACGGCACCAAACATAATAATAATAATAATAATAATCATAATAGTAATAATAATAATAATAATAATAATCATAATAGTAATAATAATAATAATAATAATAATCATAATAGTAATAATAATAATAATAATAATAATCATAATAGTAATAATAATAATAATAATAACGAGCATAAATTAAGAGAAAGTGGTTGAGCAATCCCCCCCCCCCCCCCAGAAAGACCGTTAAACCCTTGTGGTCTGGAAGGGTGCGCCAGGTAGAAAAATATGACCGTTGGACTTGGAGGGGGGGAGGGGAGGGGAGGGGGAGGGGTAGGGACCTTCACACCTACATACATCCATATATACACCTACATACATACATACACCCATATATAAATACCTACACACAAATATACATACATACATACACACACACATACAGTACAATGTAAAAAGTATAAAACAAATCTACCTTCACACATACATACATCCATACATAACTCCTAAGAATAACACACACACACACACACACAGGCCTACACAGCACCTCAATATTAATCCCCCCCCCATTAATCCTAATCCTGACCTGACACCACTACCCTCCCAGGACATGTACACATGTACAATCCTATTGTATATTGTGTTTTTTCTATGTTCAATTTATTATTCATCCCAAATATTTATACATGTATTCATTCATTCATCCTCATTTTATTTTTATTTTTAAATGTATTATGTATATTTTCAGCCTATCAGCTGCCATTTACTAATAAACCGTATATTATTATTATTATTATTTATTACATACACCTACATACATACACAAATATACATACATACATACACACACACATACAGTACAATGTAAAAAGTATAAAACAAATATAATGTACAGTTGCCCAAGTAAAGACTGCAACCGAATTTGGTGGTGTGTGGCAATATCTGGCAGCTGCTCCAAAATAAACACTCGTATTTTATCAATGGATCACTCACAACCTATAACCTTTGTATGGATGGATGTTATTGGCTTCAGCTAATTACATTCATCCTTACAAAAGTTGTAGGTTTAAGTGATGCATTGATAAAATACGAGTGTTTAATTTGGAGCAGCTGCCAGACATTGCCACACACCACCAATTTTGGTTGCAGTCTTTTCTTGGCAACTGTACATTCATCTACCTTCACACATACATACATACATACATACACCTACATACATACACAAATATACATACATACATACACACACACATACAGTACAATGTAAAAAGTATAAAACCAATATAGTGTACATTCATCTTCCTTCAACGTGATACCGTACGATTAAAAATGTGAATACTATATGAATAAAGCTTTGAACCGATCTTTGGTAGCCTTAGGAAGTAATAGAATCTGTCAACCTTTTACCTAATCTTAATAAGAACACGTAATTGTTATGTAAAGGAGGGTTTATATCAGACATAATCTTATATGTTTGTTTTAACATCAATTTATTATACAGGTCACTTATTGTTACACACTCAACACCAAATCTCTTCGCATATTTAACTATTTTATTTGCTTTATAGTTTTCTTTTATTGTTAGACGTCCATACCAAACAATAATCGAAAAACATATAACGGATTCCACCACCACTGACCTGTAGAATAATTAAGGTGAGTATATTTCTATTTACTCTTAATGATTTCAACACACTTACAAAATGACGTTCCTGTCTACATTTCTTATACACTACAGTATTAATTATTAGCTGTTCCTCGTAATGTTTCATCAATTACAACACCTACTAAATATTTATATTCCCACATACTATCAACAGTTCCATTGCCTACTTTGATATTATCTATATTTCTTGTGTAAATATTATATCTTTGGTCTTTTTTACATTTAAGTAGAATCATAATAAACCTAATTAAGCCACTGTGAAACTAGCCTTAATAATTGCCGTAGCAAACTACCGAACTACCGTGTCTAATCTCACACCCAAAATAAACAATGATATCGTATGGCAGAAATTACTATCCATTGTATTGTACGATGGTATGGTAATGGTACGAATGGCCCTGCTGTTATTTTTTGTCTATGGAGCCATCGTACCTTTAACCACACATCGTATACACCACAAAATAATGATCTTAAATTCATAACAAGCATAAAAAAATCGAAAGTGATTTAGAGCGTTTAGCAACTCTACTGCCACGCCCCCCCAGGAAAACCGTTACGGGTCGGTGGAAGGTTGGGTCGGCGGGTCAGGTAGTCAGTCAGTTGAGGCTTGTCCACGTGTCGAGGAGGTCACGTAGGCCTACCGCTCCATCGTGATTTAAATTTTAAAGAAAAAGTGCTTTCATTAGAATTATATATATATATTGGTACATACTCTATACCAATATACTGTGTGTGTGTATTCAGGAACAATATATATACTCCAAAATAATGCTATGAAACTAAGCATAATGTTACAACATAAAGGATATTAGTATTACAAAGTGATTATAGTAATACAACAAATGATATTAGTATTACAAAGTGATTATAGTGTTACAACATAACTGATATTGTATTACAAAGTGATTATAGTAATACAACAAATGATATTAGTATTACAAAGTGATTATAGTAATACAACATAACTGATATTGTATTAATACAACATAAAGGATATTAGTATTACAAAGTGATTATAATAATACAACATAAAGGATATTAGTATTACAAAGTGATTATAGTAATACAACATTAATGATATTAGTATTACAAAGTGATTATAGTAATACAACACTAATGATATTAGTATTACAAAGTGATTATAGTAATACAACACTAATGATATTAGTATTACAAAGTGATTATAGTAATACAACATAACTGATATTAGTATTACAAAGTGATTATAGTGTTACAACAAATGATATTAGTATTACAAAGTGATTAATAATAATGAGAGAGGCCATGTGTGGAGCAACATCTACTGGTGGAGTGGAACATAGAATAACCAACCAGACAACAGATGGTAAGTACTGAATTATTATTCTATTTACCTTACCTTACAGAACCTTACAGCAGTACTGGACGCAGGTCTAGGCCTCTATGTCCAGATCATTTTCGGTGTCTTGTTCTACTGTGACCTAACCTAACCTAACGTAATGTGGACCAGGGCAAACTATTTACCTTACCTTATAGAACCTTACAGCAGTACGGTACTGGACGCAGATCTAGGCCTCTATGTCCAGATTATTATCATACACTTTTTTTTGGCCACCCAACTTTTCTCTCCATTTTCTGTAGATTTTCATACTTGATTTTTCTTGCATTTCACTTTTCCACATGTTGGTGTCCCACTCTTTACTTTTTTCACTTATTTGTTCATTACTTACATTTTGCCCTTTTATTCCCAATAAATTTCTATCTTCTAGTAGACCTTTAATCCATCTATTTTTCCTTCTTTGTGTTCTTATTTCATTGCTCTTCCAGTAGACCTTGCCTATTAATAATCTTGAGCAGCTTCTTGATATTACTGAATATGTTATATTTGATAATTTAATTGCTTTTTCTATCATGGTTGTTTTATGTAATTTAAAAAGATTCCAACTATCATTTATTGTTATTCCTAAATACTTTATTCTATCACCAACTTTTATACCTGCTATTTCCTGTGGTTTCTCTTTCATATTAAATATTATTATATTACTTTTTTCTTTATTAATATCCAATCCACAT